>CM060591.1:3255997-3258497 GCA_030578255.1 Tiaroga cobitis | reverse complement strand
GATGTGAGAAATGCACCAAAGCGACTTTACAATTAACTAATTTAAGTGATTTCCTCCTTTGTCAAGATATGTTGCATTTTAATTAACCAATAATAATAATGTATAATCAAATAATAGTAACAATTTTTATTCTTATTCTTATTTGTTTTATTTTTATTTAACTCAATTTCACCATTGGCATTTCTAACTTTGCGCTCCGAGGGGCGTTTGGGAACTCCTGGGTTGCATTATATAAACGGAACACTTTCTGGAAAAGCGTGTGTATGGCCACTCGTCATCGCACAGATGTATCCACTCGTGTGAGGGTTTCCGCCTGTGTAATTAATGATTTTGTATAGTGGTGGTCTGTGTTGGCATTTGTCCCGCTCACCATAAACAGCTTTATAAGTGACTGGCCAGATGTTAGTAGATCCGCAGCATCCTCCTCTTCTCCTCTTCTCCTCTCGTCTACACACTGGGGGAAAATCCAATCCATCTCCTCACTGCTCCTATCTCACCTAGCCTGTCATCGCCACAACACTCCCATAAATTCATCCCCGGTGGTGTTTCCTCCCGACTGTCATCCGCTGTCAGCGCTGCCAGATGGCAGGTGGGACCGTATTTCAAGAGGAGAGGACAGGTTATCGTCCAGCAGTAAACGCTGACAGGACGGACAGTAATTACCGGCGGCCTCTAGTGGACACCGAGGAACATGGGATTTGATGATGATTAATCAAGATTATATTGGGAATTTTGCGACCACTTATATTTGCATGCAAAGTAATCGTTATTTGCATATTCATGAATAAATAAGTTGTTTTGTTCATATTTAATTGTTGCTTTGAACAAACTGATTTTGCTACCAAACGTAGGCTAAGGTTGCACTCGTAAACATTTATATACATTAAATGATAAATGATTGTGTTTTCATCCTATTTCAGATAGCAATACAGTACCAAAATGGAGTTATAGAGCGACTAGCTTAAATATTGCCTCAGAAAAAAAATATAAACAAAAAAAAACTTAATGACTGGATTTACCCCATTTATGTGTGTAAAAAGCATGGAATGATACTAAACGGTATTTAATGCAAAATATATTAAGTACTGTAAGACATTTAAATGAACCATTGCTGTTTTAGTTTGCCGATCGTGTTAATAGTTTCCTTCTAAATGATGAAGGCTGTGGGAAAAAAAAAAAGTAAATTAAGATTTTGAAAAGGTTTTTAACCAAAAAGAACCATTGACATGCATGTTTGGACATACAGTAGTACATGAGCACCTGATACCATCACTGTACTATGTTATTCCATGTTTTTCATAGTACTTTTTTTTTTTACGAGTAACCCTGGAATAAAATTGTAATATTCTCTCTCAAACAGAGGCCAGTATCGAACACGTTTAAGCCTCTGTGTGTTTGTCTCAAAGATGTTATATTAGTCTTCAGAGCTCTCTCTGATTAATCCGGTCTCTTTAAGACTATGGAGGAACACGGGGATCTTTGTTTTACTGCGATAGATGGCCCACTTGTCTCACTCCAGTCCAGACTGACTTTGTCACAGCGGTCTACTTATGCATGGCAGTCCCATCCTCCATCGTACCTCCGGCTCCAGAGGTAACGGTGATAAATAACCAGCCACCCCCAGGCCCCACATCTGCCAGGAGAGAGGGATAAAAAGGACAAATAAAACAGGACGGAGGGCGACAGACTGATTTACCAAGGCCATTCAGACCTAAAAGTAGCGGCTTGGGCCCTGGTCACTCTCATGTCCGAGAGCGAGGGCCAAGCGGACACCAGCCATTAAGATGGACGACGCTGTAGCTTTGATAAATAAGAGCAGACACAGAAGGAGAGGCGAACGTGTGACCTTAATGTTATTTAAGGAAAGCTCACTCATCAGGGCCGTCATGAAAACAGAAGGGCTGATTTTGCTCTTTTATTTATGAAACAGATTCATATGGGCCAAATTGAATAGGCCAAAACTGGGGTCATATATGATATGGATTTTTTTATTTTTATATATATTATACTGTATGCCTGTTGTGATTATAATTTATGTGGCCAATCAATAAAGTTGCGGAAACCCGAAAAGTTAAATAATAAGCACATATAGAAATTGTTTTTATTTTTTATTTTGATATATTGCTATTATTTAAGCATATCATATCACCTTACATTTATGCAGATTAAACGTAACAAATATAATAATAAAAATCTACATTAAAAGTTAGTTACCTAAAAAAGAAACTTAAAATAATGAGAATTTGAGAGGATTTCCATAAAATTAATACACAATTTGTAATGTTTCAAAAAAAAAAACTTTATGCACAATAATTAAAAAAAAATATATATTTAAATGTAACATGAACTTCTTTTAAATTAGTTATGTGTCTGCAATGTCATAAAGATAGAGTTTTGTCTTTATGCATCATCCCTGTAAGCATCTCCATATATCTTTAAAGTCAGTGGAAAATGACAAATGATTCAGGTATAATGTGACCTTGTAGAATATTAATGCATG
>CM060591.1:3148497-3250997 GCA_030578255.1 Tiaroga cobitis | reverse complement strand
CTCTCGCTCTCTCTCTCGCTTTCTCTCTCGCTCTCTCTCTCGCTCTCTCTCTCTCTCTCTCTCTCTCTCTCTCTCGCTCTCTCTCTCGCTTTCTCTCTCGCTCTCTCTCTCGCTCTCTCTCTCTCTCTCTCTCGCTCTCTCTCTCGCTTTCTCTCTCGCTCTCGCTCTCTCTCTCGCTCTCTCTCTCTCTCTCTCTCTCTCTCTCTCTCTCTCTCTCTCTCTCTCTCTCTCGCTCTCTCTCTCTCTCTCTCTCTCTCTCTCTCGCTCTCTCTCTCGCTTTCTCTCTCGCTCTCTCTCTCGCTCTCTCTCTCTCTCTCTCTCTCTCGCTCTCTCTCTCGCTTTCTCTCTCGCTCTCTCTCTCGCTCTCTCTCTCTCTCTCTCTCTCTCTCTCTCTCTCTCTCTCTCTCTCTCTCTCTCTCTCGCTCTCTCTCTCGCTTTCTCTCTCGCTCTCTCTCTCGCTCTCTCTCTCTCTCTCTCTCTCTCTCTCTCTCTCTCTCTCTCTCCCACCCCTCTTCTCTGTGCATTCAACACGTTCACTCCAAATGATGCATTAAAACAGGCATTATTATCGGACCAAACAGAAGACTAGTTACGCAAGGCAGCACAAGTGCCTTTTTAGGGTTTTATCAGCAGAGATGATTCGCAAACATTCATTCACAGGAGAGACTTTTTCTTCAAAAACAACACAGCCTAAGGTTATTCTGAGAGGGAATCCAAATGGGAAATGTTTAAGGTCAAGTAAATCGGGCTGCATTCACATCGTTTCGCGTAACTGTGCAAGCCCTCACACGTCAGTGTGTGTAGATGGTTGGACGTTCAACAGACGTGACCTCATGTTTCTCGCTCCCAGACCAGGAATGTCTGCGTTAAATCTTAGTTTGACATGGAGACATAGTGGCCGAGGGCAAATCACAGCGGCGCTAGAGTTCGCTTGAGTTTGTCCTTAAACACTTACTGTAGGGGCCATATTGATGAAGGCTAAGCAAAACACACAGTAGCTCATCAATTATTGCTCTATTAAAGATGCGCAGCACCACCGAGCACTCTGCTGAACACGGACATTAATTACATATTTTGGTGCGAGCGTTTTATTCTGCGAAATACTTCATAAATACCATCTGCTGGCATGCAGAAAAGCAGATGGTAAAATCAGGTGTGGAGATACTGCGGTAAAACACTGCATCACCTCTGTGTGAGAGACGACTAAATGAACATGAGTTTAAGTGAACACTTTATCGCGTCAAATGGAAAGTAAAAAAAAGGCCTTTAGTCAGCAATTCTGGAACATGATAAATGATTTAAATTACAAGCAGTGTCGTTACATGCAAATTAGTTCTGTGATAACTAAATAAAAAACTCATTCTATAAACATATAGACTCACAAACGACCATTCATAACTTTGGAGTCAGTAAGATTGCTTTTAAAAATAAATCATTCGTTTTATTCAGCAAGGACAAATTGTTTGGAAGTGGCTGTAAAGTCATTTATCATATGTTACAAAAGCTTTCCATTTAAAATAAATGCTTTTTATTCACGTGAATCCTGAAAAAATCACGGTTTCCACAAAAATATGAAGCAGCAGCACAACTGTTTTCAACATTGATAATAATCAGACATGTTTCTTGAGCAGCAAATCAGCATATTAGAGTGATTTCTGAAGGATCGTGTGACACTGACGACTGAGTAATGATGCTGGTGAAAACTCAGCTTTGATCACAGGAAAAAATTATATTTAACAATATATTCAAAAAGAAAACAGTTATTTTAAATAGTAATAATATTTCACAATATTACAGTTTTTACTGTATTTTTGATCAAATAAATTCAGAATTGTTGAGCAAAAGAGACTTAAAAAAAATCTTACTGAGCCCAAACCTTTGGATGATTATATAAATGACTATGAATTTTGCTTCATTGTCAGTTATGGTAACGATTTTTTTTTTTTTTTTTTTTGACAGTTTCATCTTGCTCTTAAAAACAGATTGTCCATTGACCGGATTAGGGCAGGCACAATAGGCTTTAGCTTCTGCCTGCACCTGGTCATCTATAGTGTTTATGTTTCGAATGATTTGATTGAATGATCTGTAAATGACCAAACGGAAATATATGAAAAAATGAAAAAAAAAAAATGAAACGATTACTTCAGTCCAGATGAAGGACTAATGCTGCGGCTGATCTAGACGTGTGTTTGTGTGAGTGTGTGAGTGAGAGAGAGAGTGTGTGTGAGTGTGGTTGTGTTTGATGTAGAGCAGCTCTAAAGCTGTTACACAAGGCCAAATGAAGCCACAGGTGATGTGAGCCGCGATCGATCCGCACACGGATGTGGATCCAGATTAACTGTTGCTCTGACTGTGTCGATGAAAGAACGAGAGCACAGGAAAAGAGGCTTTTCTTCCTGAGGGGGAGGAGAAGAGTGTGTGTTGTGTGTTGGACAGGTCTTGTGCAGTGGACCGCAGTTGTTGTGTGTGTAATGTGAGTCAAGATGGAAATGACTCAGATTCCACTTATTTCCAGTAGCGATTATTTTTGTATTTTTAACGCACTATATATACACACACTCCCATTTTTATTCGCCAAAATTCGTTTTTTGTTCAAATTAATATTTCATAAATAATTTTTTTTTGTGTAAATATTTTCAATTTCTTTTTCTTTTCTTTGTTTCTTTTTTGGGCGTAATAGTACATTCTAAATCTGACATCACCCAAAATAAATGCTGTGTTTCTGTGAGTGAGTCAGATGTTCATTCAGTAACCGCTCGGACTGATTCAGTGAAGTGAGACATTTTCATATGACTCATTCGGTTATGAATTGGATTACAGTGGTTGTGTTGTATGTTTGTATGTTGTGTGTGCAACCAGAAATAGAAAAATGCGTTGTCTATTTAATGTCTATTATTAGTCTTTCACATTCAATCCATACTGAAAACCACAACTTAAAATAAGAAGTTACAATATTTATTGCGGCGTGGAGCTGTAGATCCAGTAAAGGAACCTGATGGAGTGTTTTAGTAGGCTCTATAATTACAAATGTACAAAAACTAATTTAAAAAAAAAAAAAAAAATTTTATCAGTTCTTGATTCTAAACCTGTAGTTGTGCTAATGTGTGGGTTTTGTTTGTGTGTGTGTGTGTGTGTGTGTGTGTGTGTGACCGCTCTACGCTACCGTCTCCCCCAGGTTCAAGTAATAGAAAGTCAATATATAACCGTGGACCTTGTGACCCATCGACTCTGACCTACAACAGCGGGTTCATTTCACTCAACACTACCGTCAGACCCAATCCCACACACACTCCCAGAGACAGGGATCATGGACTATTCCACTGTCTGTCCTCCAAAATAAAGAAACATGACATGTTTCTGATCAGGAAATGTGGAGAGCATTATCAGCGGCTCATCTGGTGGTGTGACCACAGTGATCATGCATGAGGATTATATTGCTGTTTTCTAAAATATTAAAATACAAATAGCCAAAAGGAATGTTGTGAACTCCAGAAGAACTGGACATGTTCTTGACCAATCCCTCCATTGCATTTCATTTATTTTCATTATTTCATATTTAATTTCATTTCATTATTTCATTCATTTCATTTATTTCATTTCATTTCATTTCTTTCATTTCTTTATTCCTGATCAAAAAGTATTTATAGTTCAGACCCTTCACCCATGCTATTATTATTATTAAATAATAAATAAAAAATGATATACACATTTGTAATCTTAATTCAGAACTGCAGATATGAACAAATTGTTGTTACTTCAAAAATCTAATTTTCAATTTTTTTCAAATCAATTAACTTTTTAAGTTGCAAGTATCTTGTGATTGTATGTGAGATGTTTAGTATTAATATTAATGTTAATAAACTAATTAAATGTTTTAGCTTTAAAGAGTTAAAAACCAGCGCGAGGCCACCCCAACTTTAAAAAAAAAAAATATATATATATATAAGAATTTGAATTCTTAAGAAAAAAGATAATAAGAATTAAGGAATATTTTGTGTTTTCGAAAAGACTCCTTAAATTGTTAAGTTAGAAAATAAGAAGTAAAGGGTATTTTCTGATTGCGTTTGATGAATCCGTTCCGCTTTCATGAATGTACGGTATCAGCGCTGTGTGTGTCTTGCAGGAATCAGGTTCAGTGCCATGATGAAAATCAATGGACATGCGGATTGAAACGCTGCCCGTTCATTTATCTCTGATTCCCGAAATGTGCACGCGTGTGATCTGTGTGTGAGCAGCATCAGAAGCTCAGCTATTACATCATTATGAGAAACACGGCAGCGTCATTTTTCAGCGAGCCGATTATATATTCAACCCTAGGCTTCAACAGTGTGAGGGCATTGAAGATGAATAACCTCTTAGTAATTAACTGCAGCATCCATAAGACCATGTGTTATGTGTCCCGTCACACGAGCGCTGCAATCTTCTAATTAAAAGCTCAGGCGTAAATCAAGCGTTAAACATGGTGCCGTCACCTTTAAACTCGCAGCATCCGCCGAAGCCAAAGCTTCTCCTTGAGGCCTGTTTGTTTGGACTTTTTATTTAAGCAAAATGCATTGAATAAATTCATAAAGCTGTTAGTGCCCATGGCTATCATAATGTACACATCATTGCACTGACGGCAGTGTGTTCTTCCCATGCAGCCTTCATTAACTGCAGAATGAGACTAAAATGTGTTCTTCAATTATAAGAGTGTTGCCTGGAGTTATTCAGTTTCAGTGAACAGTAAACAATGAAAACTCATATTTAGACATCTGGACTCAGCTTTCCGTAACTTTAAATGTGGAGCTGTATTGGAGAGGTTAAACGAATGGGCCGTGATGAATACAAGCTGACATGCTGTCAATTATCACTGGAAATGATTTCAATTCATCTTTCAGTTTGTGAAAAGCAAAAGTTGTAATGCATTTACAGTAAACGTACAGTGAGGCCATTACACCTGAGTAAATGTTAAATAAAGTACTACATAGATTTTATGTATATTTTATTGTTCAGTAGCTGTTATTTTAGTATTTGTATATTATTGTAGTTTTTATTAATATTTTGAATGATCTTACTTTTTTTATTACATTTTTTAAAAATAATTCATTTATTAATTAATTAAAATAAAATATATTTCTTCTTTATTTCATTAAGTTTGTTTTGTTTTAGTTTTTTAGTGTCATTTTCAATTTTTATTTTGTATGTTTAATTAATTTAATTAATTCATATGTTTTTGAATAACGTTCTTTTGTAAAATTTTTTGAAAATATTATATTTATGTAAAAAAAGTTCCATTAAGTTTGTTCAGTTTTAGTTTATTTATTTCCAATCATTTTCAAATTTCTTTCTTAAATTCATTAAATCAATGAATAATTAAAATGCAATTAATTCATAATTTTTAGTAATGTATGTACTTTTGTAATTAAAAAAAATATATATTTTTATGTAAAAAAAAAGTTTCATTAAGTTTGTTCAGTTTTAGTTGATTTATTTCCAATCATTTTAATTTTTTTCCTTAAATTCATTAAATAATGAATAATTAAAATGCAAGTGATTAATAATTTTTATAATGTATTTACTTTTGTGATTTAAAAAAAAAATTTTGTTTTATAATAAATATTATAAAATTGTTCAATTTTAGTTATTTATTTACAGTCATTTCAGGTTTTATTTAATATTTATATTTATTAATTGTTAAATTTTAGTTTATTTCCAGTCATTTTCAGATTTTATTTAACATTTATATTTATTTTTTTAATAATTAATACAATTAATTAATAATTACAATTAAATTAATTAACGTTTTAGTAATGCACGTGTACTTTTGTATTTATTTAAAAAAATATACATTTATGCTCATTTTATCAATATTTTATGAAGTTTTTTTCAGTTTTTGTGTTTACTGTATATATTTAGTCATTTTAGTGGTTCATAACGTAGTTTATTAGATTTATTTTTATTTTTAGTTACTGATAATAACCATTGAAAGTATCGATATTATAAGTTGCAATGTAGTTTTGGATAGTTTAGTTGTTGCTAGGTCCTCTAAATGGTTGCTAGAGTGTTTGTGATAGGTGTCTGGGCGTTGCTAGGGGGTTGCCAGGAGGTTCTTAATGCTTTTTAACATCACACATACGTTTTTGTCTTGGTTTTATGAACTGATGGTAATTAGCAGTGTCACAGATTGGCTGCTGATTAAAGTTGTTTTGAATCCAGAAAATCCACCCTTTAAATCTTGCATTCTTATTTACGTTTTGATAAATTAATAATGGCTCATTAGCTATTCTTGCGAATGACATTCGGTCCTCCAGTGTAACTTTGTGTTTGACGTAAACCACGAGGATGTCCTACATAGTCGAGAACAGCTCAGCAACTGTTGTTTCCTCGTATTTGTCAAGGAAACGATTAAATGTGCATGAAGAGTTTGTGTCTGAGGCCTGCTGTACGTCACTTTCACAGAAGTTGTGTGTGGTCTTCATGACGGCAAGCTTATTAAAGGAGTAGTAGTGAGGCCGAGAGAGAAAGTTTCACCTTCTCGCATGCATTGCCCTTTACCTGACAGCGGAGATAAACGAGTCGCTGCGCGGAGAGAGAGGGACGAGAGCGCAAACACCCTCACAGACTGACGGACACACTCCTTATATCGGCCAGCTTACTGCAGCCTTTCTAAAGCAGATCCTCGACACGTTGCACCACAAAATAACCAACAGCCAAAAATCTAAACTCAGGAGAAAAAAAGTGCATTGTAGGAATCTCGTTCGTGATTGTTTTTCTCTGTCAGGTATTTTAACTTCCTGTTTGTCCTCGAGCTATCTAATTTGTGAGATAGCGTGGTTATCTGCTGTGCATTTGACATAGCCTTTTCTTCTTTCTAGCTCTGTAGCTTCCAACAATCTCTCCCTGATCTCCAGATACACTCCGCAGCAGAGCTGAGAGAAACGCTTCTTCTTCATGTGCTGTTTCCTCAGAAGGACACACTCCGTGCAAGCCTGAGTACTGTGAACTATGCAAGCTTGTTTCCGTCGCAGAAGAAATAACGACAATTGTAACGCTTTACCTCACAATAGATATACAAGATATAAACTTGCAATTCTGACTTTTTTCTTTCAACTGTGAGTTTATATCTAGAACTTTTTTTCTCACAATTTGTTCTTTTTTCTCACTCAGTCGCGAGTTTATATCACCTAATTCTGAGAAAAAGTCAGAATTGCGAGATAACTCACCCTTGCAAGAACAAAAGTCAGAACTGCAAGTAAAAAAGACACAATTGCGAGAAAAAAAGCCAGAATTGCGAGATATAAATTTGCAATTGTGAGAGGCTTCCATAGTGTGCTTGCTATTAAAAAAAGTTAGTATGCTATACTTACCACGTGCATTGAGCTCCTCAGGTTGCACGAGCGTAGCATCCACTGATCATCTTGGAATTACATATAGTTGTTTTTTAATCAGTTTTTGTGTACATTTTGTCAAATAGGGATGTTAAAAATCATGCATTCAATTCATACAGAGTCAGGGAATATATGTCCTGTGCACAGTATACTGCATACAGAAGGTGTAAGAGTAGTATGTTAGTATGCTACTCTAAACAGTCAAAGTCACCCTTGAGAAGCTCGGTTGAGTTCGGTCAAGGCACACACACACCTCGTTGTTTGATTCATTAACTTCTGGTCCTCTCTCAAACCAGCCCTCTGGAAAATCCCATTAGTATCCGTGGACAAATCCAGAATGCTAATTTATTTGGTTCACCTTTTGTGAGAGAGAGTTGTACACCGCTCTGAATTACATAATTAACCTTCATTTTCTGTTAAATTTACTTTCTTTCTGTTCAGGGTCCCAGAGATCCCAATAGTCGTACTTTTGAAATTAACCTCTTTTTAATTTTTATATGAACTTCTGACCTAATCCGAAATCAGTGGACAGATGTTAAACTGCCATTATCAAAAAATAAATGCAAATTTAAAAAAAAAAAATTTTTATTAAAGGACATTTCGTTATAGATAAAATATCATAATGGTTAAAGTAAAAAAAAAAAAATAATAATAAAAAAAAAAAAAAAAAAAAAAAAATATATATATATATATATATATATATATGTGTGTTAATTTTATTTGTATTTTAAATGTATTTTTTTATTCATAATTTGTTGACTACAAATATTTCAACATTAAAATATCTAAATTGCTTATTAATATTCTATATTTATAATGTTATTATTTTTATTGTTTTTTTATAATATGCATTTATTTGAATTTTCTTTTTTTACATTTAAATTTGTTTGACATTTTTAATTAAATCATTTGCTATATTTGATCTTTTATTAATTATATTGAAAATATCAGGGTCAAAGCATAATAAAGTTAAGGGCAGATAGTCTACCACTGCCACAGCATGAAGAGTACATTTGCATGCAGCAATTCTGCTATCTTACTTCTACAATCTGTTACACTCTATGGGATTTCAGTTTTGTTATCTTCAATATTTAATGTGCCTTTCATTGTTGAAAGAAGAAAAAAAAAAGCTCAAGAGACTTTCTCATCCATATGCATGTTGTGATAAGACGGATAGACATCACTGCCAAAATATCCCGTGTCCCTGCTGATTGTTCCACGTCAATCAGTGGCCATCGGAAGAGCTCGCTGCGAGGAAAAGCTCCTGCATCTGTTCCCTGGTGGCTCGGCCCAAAGAAAGAGCATCAGATAACCTTAAATTGGGATGACGCTATACTGTTTCCCAGAAACCAAGCATTTTTCTCTGTCTTTCTTTCTCTTGCTCATTTTTGTCATTCCTCTCCGAGTCTGAGGGTTTTATCTGATTAAAGTAATTTAACTGAAGTAGATAAAGTGGAGTGGAGCAATCCACTGTGATTCTGGTTTCAGACGCTGTCCTCTCAGCCCAACTCTATAAATTGGATCAAACAGAATGCAAATGTGTGGAGACTGGCAGCGCGATGATCCAGACCTGTAAGACAGAGGGAATAATTGCTCGAGTCTTAACTCCGTGTGCTGCATTGTTGTTTGGTGTGTAGAATGATAACCAAGCGTCTAGACATGACCTTTGCTGGACTTTTTTGAAAATAAATCGCATATTGGAAGTGTTAGAGCAGCACTGGCTGGTCTAGCCCGAAAAATAAGCTTTTTTAGCACTGTTTGAGCATAAGAAACCACATTTATGTGACAGTTCATGTCAGATTTAGTTATTTAATTGTGAGTTCAGCCAGAAGTTTTTGAGATTTCAGGGTTCCCTCTTTTAGATAGGACTTGGATGCCCGAAATAGCAGCGTTGCAAATAAGTGGGATTGCTCAGAAAAGTAAAAACTAATATCATTTTCCACCTTATTTTCTGTCTCAGACCCAAGCTCACATCTTAACTGTGCTATATCTGCAGTCCTCAGAGGAAACATGCGGATGCTGGAGAACTGTTTAGGTTTGCTGTGAATGTCCTGTTTCATTTGACAATCTGGAGCTATAGCACAGGTTTCACAACACCAGAAGAGGCCAGAGACCGAGTGCCTTTATCCAGGGCCGAGAGACCCTCAGATGATACTGAAGCATCTTTAATGAAGACAGAGATTGAACACGAGCGCCCAAGGCCATCTGCAGTTGCATGAGTGAATGAAACCATACAGAAGTAAACAGAAAACTCTTTATGACATGATGAAACACAATAACACAATCGGCAGCAAAGCCACCTCGGGTTGCATGAATAATAGCTTTACCGTACAGACGCGGCCGCATTTGAGACGGAACATTATTTAGACAAGAAAATGTCTAGTAAATAGACTCTCTGTTTTGAACTTTCTATTCATCAAACAATCTCTAAAAATTGTTACACGATTTCCTCAATAAAATGAATAGCATAACTGTTTTCAACGTTGGTAAAAAATAAGAAATGTTTCAAACAGTCAGTCTTTGTCCGATCTACGTTGTGTATAGTGTGTGTGTGTGTGTGTTAATGCCTGTCCTGCTATTATTTATATTATTAGCATTAAACCTTATTTGTGTTGGAAACATATCTTCTTTTGTCTTCCTGCAACCACACGTGACAACTATATTATGGTTTCTGATCAAATAAATGCAGACTTGCTGAACATAAAAGACTTTCGGAAACATTAAAAAGCCCAAACTTTTGAATGGTTGTGTACATTTAGTCACTCCAAAGCCAATTGCAAATAAGGAACATTGCAAGCAATGTATTGTTCAATAAATAATAATAAATAGTTTCAAGAGTAAGGTGGAGTAGTACAAATGCGGTGCATGAAACGTAAAAGAGAGACCAAGATGACTTTTATTCATTTTGTCTGAGGCTGTTTTAGGTTTGCTTCACTATTTTTTGCTCGTTTAGAAACAAGAAAGAAAACTGAGGGATGAGTGTAAATTTCTCTTGCCGTGATTGTGCCGCAGATGCGGTTTGAAAAATTGTTGGCCATGCACAAACCAAATAAGATTTGTGGTGCTTAATGATGCCATGAAGATGTTTGTCTGGGTCCGGAAATGTCCCGGCTTGCCGTTTTGAATAAACATTGTTGTGTCACAAATTCAATGCATATGTAAGTATTTCCACTGAGCCACTCAACGCCGCGGGAAGAGGCCGACGGCTGGGGAAGGGATGTTTTCTGTCTCATAAAGAGCAATTGTGTGAGACTGTTTCCCTGGTAACGTGATTGTCCACGTGAAAATGACTCCGTCGAGATGTCATGTGGAAACATAAATACGGACAGAGACAGGGTGAACCGGGCAGTCGAGCCCCGGGACCACTGGACTATAAAATTGACTTGGAATCAATACGTGGAGTGCAATTCTCAGAGCAGGGAAAGATGTATGATCAGGGCATAAAATCAAAACGGAGAATGCCGGTGAACTCGCGTACATACCGGCGTATCGCTGCGGAGCGATAGAGGACGAGTGTCTATTATATCTGCTTGATGGCGGCTCACTACGCCGCAACTCTATAAGAGAGGTTTTCCAGGAGAGAGCTCATGTGGCGTGACAATTTTATTTGGGCTCTATCCGTAGACAGCTCCCTTTGAAAAGGTGACGTCTGTCAGGATCCACTTGCCCTGGAAAAGTGAAACATTCATTACGCGCGACGTGAGACTTGCGCTCCAACAGTAGGCGTTTCTGCACCGCGGGAAGTTTAAGGCACCTGTATAGTGGCCGACCGTAGATTGTCTGTCGTTCCTGTAGACCAGCGTATTGGGATGATTGGCACCCAAGAGTCACCTTTTACCCTTTGCTCACGCCTTGGATGGTCTCATTCACTCGTCGGTTTGCTTTAAGACGCCGCTTCTTTGGAAAAGCAAAGCTGGAGAAGCCATAAGGGAAGTTCACGATAAACCAAGTCCCAGAGCAAGCAGTCGTTAGTGGAGACAGAGAACAGAACAAGGGTCAGCGAAAGCGGAATGATGAAACATTTCTGACAGCGCAAATTGAGGGTCAGAAAAACAACACAATTGACAAAGACAGGAAGAAACGGAGCAGAGAGAAGCACAATCCCCTGTTTACATCGATTTCTGTCAGATGAATGTTATTGGAGATGTCCAGCTGTTTGTTTGACTCTGAAAGCAAACCAACAGTATTTTTTTGCTTAACTTAATACTCTGGTGTTTTGAGATTATGTTATTAGTGTTAGTGTTTGCAAAGGTTAAAATTACTTTTGCTCTTATTTGCTGTTTGCCCTTAACCGTATTTTGGACATGTGATAAATCAGCACATAATTCATCACACCCTTGTTGCAACAAATTGATGCACCTCTTGATGGAAATAAATGTTGTGATGCTATTTCCATCAAGAGGTGCATCACTTTTTGGTCAAGATCTTGTGTTGTCAATGCAAGAGTCGAGCTCTCTGTAAAGTCTCCTCCAGCACATCCCAACGACTCTCAATGAGTTTAAGATCTGGACTCAGAGGAGCCGATTCATGTGTGAAAATGATGCTTAATGCTCCCTCCCATCCCTTCTTTCATAATCTGAGCCTGATGGATCTTGGCATTTTTTTTCATCCTGGAATATGGCCATGATGTGTCTTCCTACTTGGTTGTTTAAGTAAGGAATCTATACAGCGATTTGAATCTTTAAATCTTTTTTAATCTATACAGCTATTTTTTGGGGGGGCCCTTGCAGTGTATAATATATGTATATATATATATATATATATATATATATATATATATATATATATATATATATATATATATATATATATATATATATATATATATATATATATTATATATATTATATATATATATAAATGTGTGTGTGTGTGTCTATTTCATTCCTGAAAGAATAAGTGGATGAATCACTGATTTTCTCATGTAGAGAGTCACTAGATTCGTTCCTGGAATGAATCAGTGCTTTTGAACAAATCATTTGATTGAATAACTCACTCACTTGATTTGTTCCTGAATGAATCAATGGTTTGAACGAATCGTTCGAGTGAATGACTCAATGATTCTCTCATAAAGAGGTCACTTGTCGTACAACATTGTAATATTCTGAAAGGGGGCGTTTTACAAGAAAATACTATTTCAGTCTTTCTCCTTCAAAATTTCACATTTAATTGAATGTGTCACTTGCCATTTCTTTGTAATCAATTGTGAAATTTACTAAATGGTAAATGTTGTTAGATATTCCAACATTTTTTTTTTACTGTTTGAAGTTCATATTATTGTTCTCACAATTTGTTTTTAACCATATGTTGTAGTTTCATAAAGGGTTATTTGCTCACCAAAACTTTTATTTGTATCAATTTGTCTCTTGTTGACTTAATTTTGGACCCTATTTTAATAAAGCTTTCCATAAAGAAAGTTATTTATGAAGATGCATACGGTAATGGCCGGTGCTTTTTGACTTTGCCTTTTTGAAAGCGAATGAATCAAGTCACAGATTAATTCTTCTTTTGTGCAGAGTATAACCTATGCAAATTATTACGACAAGAACTTGGTCTTGGAGCCTAAATATTCTGGCCTTAGAAATGAAAAAGCAGCGTTCATATCATGATGGAGACGTTTTATAATTTAGCGCAGTCAAAGCTCTTCAGAGGGTTATTAATCTACATGATTTTTTGCTGCAGCTTTGGGTTTTTAAAGGCTATGCAGTGCAGCTTTATTTCATCCTCATGTAATTGTCCTGGGAAATGGCTGCTGATATATCAACATCAATAAAAGAGTTTTTCCTGAGCTGAATGGTCACATAACAGCAGAGAAATCAGATAATATCTGTTTCTATGTATCCTCGCGTGTAAACGCTAAGACCAGTGATTTGTGGGGCATCAACTGCATGTAAACTGCAATATTGTGTTACCAAGAAAATAAGTACACTACTATTGCATTGCATTACTTCTAAGCATGTACAGGACCTCTGAGTATTTATTTTCTTTTCAAGTTAGAGGTGGCCAATATCACAAACATATTATATCATCTTGGAATTTAATTTCATATCAAAGTTACACAAAATTGCATGATAAAGAGCCATTTTAATTATTTACATTTTGCTAAAAATTCAACTTTTTTTTTAAATTTACAGTTTATTTTCTATTTTTATTTAAAATTGTATGGATGCAAAACAATATTCAAAAAATATTTGTAATGAATAAATGATAAGTCTCACATTATACCAGTGTTAATAAGACTCAAAACGGTCAGATTTAAAATGAACTGATAGTAATGAATTTAAATTCTGATTGGAAGTGATGCATTCAAAGTCATATATAAAATATCTGTAAAAATGAATTCAGTATTTATTAAAAACAAATTAGAATAACAAATTATCCCTAATTTTACTTTGCGTGTTTTCATTGTTCTCACTTGTAAGTGGTGTAAATCTGCTGTAATATCCAGGATATTTCATCATCATACTGTACCACCCAGCCCTAACAGATATTTTATATTATTAGAAAAGACTTTGATTTTTATTGCTGACCTCTATACAAAATTCTCTTTTCAGCTCTGTCTGCAGTTGTGTTGTGGTTCTCTCAGCAGGTAAAGCTGTTGAAGCAGAAGTCCAGGCGTCGTTGCCTTTAGTTGTTGGAGTAAAGAGCCAAGTAAGGATTATACACAATAGAAAGTGACCTTTTCAAAAACACTGAATGCCCAGAAAGCCTTGCTTCCCTGAATGCCTGTTGGCTAATGCCACTCTTTGCCCCTGGCACAGATCAATAGGCGTTTATGGCTTGAGGGTCTCATTGATTGGAACGCAGGAGTTGCAGTTTAATGGACGACTGCGTGGCCAGCTTTGCTTTTGTTCAGGACTCTCTCTTTGTGGCACACTGCAAACATATTAACATTTTTGGCTTAAAATCTAAAAATCCTTAAATCAATCAACATACTTGTGAGGAAAAAAAACACATAAGATAAGATTGCATAATTTTTAAATTCTTTTTCTTGTTTTAAACATAAATACAAGTACATTAAAAGAAGATTTCACTTAAAATAAAAGTAATTTGTCAAGAGAAACTTAATTCATGATAAATATACTTGAAAAGTTTTTTTTTTTTCAAGTAAATTTAGTAAAGATTACACTTAAAATAAGACAAAAACAATTTTCCCAGAGAAATAAATGTAATCCAAGATAAATATATCCAATAAAAAAAAATGGCATAATGTATTAAGACTTTAGAGAATAAATTACTTTTTTTTTTTTGATTTTCTTGTTTCAAGCATAAATACAAGTAAATATAGTAAAGCTTATACTTAATCTTCCAATAGAAATAAATGTAATTCAAGGTAAACATTCCTCTTTTATACTTCACAAGTATATTTATGTTTTTTTTTTTTTTTTTTTTTTTTTTTTTTTTACTGAAAACAGGCAAAATGAGATAAAGGAAACTTTTTTTTTTTTTTTTTTGCAATGCAAAGCGGGATCCACCAAAGAGTCGGTGTAATTATGTATTTAATCATGATACTCATGTTTGTTTAGATGTTGGCATTGAGCTCCAGGGTGGCAGTCATGCTCCATAACAGAGGCGAAGCGTTCTGCAGCGTTTGTGCGCTGCATGCGACGTCTGTCTTCCAAACTCCCTTCCCATTTCTTTTCACAGCAATTGCATTCAATCTCAGCCGTTATTTCTTTTAATTAACACCGCTGTCTGGTTGAATTTACGCCGAAGAACACGGATACATTTAGATGGTTTTATTTCCTAAGGAGACCCGGGGGGCTCTCGAGACGTTACAGATGATGAGGAAACAGCTGCTGGAGTGATGCGCTTGATTTCTCTCTCAATTCTGCAATCACACCAAAATGGGCACAAATCATTATTCCTTCATCTTCAATCTCACCATAACACTGTTCACGTCCCGAGAAAAAGGGTTACTGTTACGATCAAAGATTGTAGTTCACAGGTGGGTTCAGGTTGTTGGGTGTATTTGCCATTTTAGCCTATATAATGACTTGACTAGATTTATTTCACGTGTTGAGCTGTGATAATTTAGTTGTGGAACTGATTATAATTTTAAAATTAATAAAAAAAAAAAATTATTTAGCATTTAATATACACTATATATATATATATATATATATATATATATATAGATATATATATATATATATATATATATATATATATATATATATATATATTGAAATTGCAATTTTCTTGGCCGATTTTCGATTTTTTTTGCAAGTATGTCCTGCCGATACCGATTTTTCCTGATTCCGATTTTCTTTCAAAGTAATATAATTGACTGCATATACAAACAAAAAACTACTTTTCTTCAATGCTACATTTTATTTTCATAAAAAAACTAGTAAAAAGACTGTAATAAAATAATAACAAATAAACTAATTTCAAACAACAGCACAAATTAATGCAATAGAATAAAGAGAGATTTTTCAGGTGGGTATACAGTATATTCAGGTAAGAAATACTACAGAAGTTAAAGTAATCAAATGTAAAATAACACTGGATAGTCTTCATTGTAAAAAATAAATACAGATTAATGCTTACAATTGGTCATCAAGAGCAGAAAGTGATTTTCTCTTTGTCTTTTGTTCTTTTATTAACATGACAGACAGAGTTTATGCACGGATCACATATATATTACACATCTAGCATTATCTTTCTTTCTAATTAGGTTCCAGAACTGACTGTTTTTAACCGAATATTCCCCAAGACAAGCATTTTGACATCATTGTGTATGTATTTGAGCGTTTACGAGCAGTAAGCCACTCATAAACTGCTCAGAAAATCGTCTTATTCCGGTCCCTGGCCGGTCGATCGGTGCATCTCTAATATAGCTCATTTGAACCTCTGTTTTTACTCTGAAACATTATAGTTTTATAATAGCAGATCTTGAGCTAGCAACACTGGCAAATGATTTGAGTCTCTATATTACAGAATCATTATGTTTCCACAAATGAAAAAATAACAGTGGCTCAACTATAAGTTTATCAAGCGACGAGAATACTTTTTGTGCGAAAAAACAAACAAAAATAACGACTTTATTCGACTATTCCTTTTCTTCCTTGTAGGCCTGAAACGAGACTTCAAGAGATTTCCACGACGCATGCGCGAGAATTGCGATCTCCTTCAACTACTTCAGTTCAGTTCTCGCGCGTGCGCGTCGTGGAAATCTCTTGAAGTCTCGTTTCAGGCCTACAAGGAAGAAAAGGAATAGTCGAATAAAGTCGTTATTTTTGTTTGTTTTTTCGCACAAAAAGTATTCTCGTCGCTTGATAAACTTATAGTTGAGCCACTGTTGCGACATGGAATATTTAAACATTTTCTTTTTTATTTTAATTATATATATATAAATATAAATATAAATATATATATATATATATATATATATATATATATATATATATATATATATATATACTGTATATATATATAGATTGTGTAGTGAAAAGACCACCTGTTATGAAAAGCTCAGCATGAAGAAGGAGAAAGTAAGTGAGAGTCCACCCATCTTTCGGTAACTTAAAATATAGTACAGCTTCCCCAGTTGACCTTATTAAAAGCTCCACACACAAGTTTTCTGTATTGGAGGGAAGAAAGTACTTAACAATATTTAAAAGCACATCTGGAGTGTCTAAAACGTATAATAATAGTGACCCAGCTGTGAAGGAAAAGTGCCTGCAGACGGGCTGAAATCTCCTGCTTGTTTCTGCAAGGCCTTCGCCTCCTGAACAACAGCTCTGATTGACTCTTATACAATCCTAGACCTTCTGTGTGGATCTCTCCCCAGCGCTGGCCTCTCGTGTGATACACTATTAAAGCAATTAGCCACTCGAGGCCTTGCATTGCAGTGATATTACCATGTTTAGGAGTTTTCTCTCCCACAACGTGAAGTACTCTTAGTCAATCACACATTCTGTCATGGCTGCCATCAAAAACACCCTATAGCATCATGATGCTGTGTTAAAAAAAAAAAAAAAAAAAAAATTATAATTATTCTCATCACATTTTAATAATAATAATGAAAATAACAATTATTATTATTGTCATTATTATTAGTAGTAGTGTTTGTAGTAGTACTATTAGTATTATTATATTTTAACAATAATAATCAGAAAAAAAAACAATTATTATTTTTATTATTATCATCATCATCATGGTCATAATCATAATAATTGTCAATTTTTATAATACTTTGTAGACTGGTTATGTTTGTCAATCAACTTTAATAATAATAAAAAGAGCAAGAACCATTATTGTTGTTATTATTTGTATTATGTCTTGCAAGGGCTGCTTGCTGTACTGAATATAGATTTCACATAGTATAAAATGCATCTTAATAATAATAATAATAATAATAATTGAAATGAGCTAAGAGATTTGCAGCTATTGGCTATTTTTCTTCATCTAATCAGATTTCAGAGGCGAGCCGTGTGTTTTATAAGACTAGTTCATGTTTTCCAAACTCTTCAATGCCTGTTTTGGCCATAAGAGCGAAAACAGGCTTGTGTTTTATGCGAGGCAAATGAAATGGTTTTGATTGTGATATGCCTCTAATGTCAGCCGCAGTTACATTTCTCATTACGCGGATCGTTTGGTGGGTGGTTTGTTGAGCAGTAAAATGCGTAATGAGGCGTTGTGCGCCGCTGCAGTGTAAATTTGTAAAGTTTTATGATTGATGTCTTTAAAAAGACAATCCTGCTCATATGTATGCACACCCACACTATCCCATCATTCATAGGCTGTGGATGAAGCAAAAAAAAAAAAAAAACTTTCTTTAAATTATCCATCTCTGGCGCTGGCACACCAGAAGAGCGATTGAAGAGCGTCGTGATTGAGCGAGTTTGTAGGAATATCTGCTCTAGCCTCAGAAAGCTGTCTGTCAATCCTTGCCAGATAAATACTGTCTCTGATCTGTTCTCTCTTTTGCAAAAGCGAGTGAATGGCATATGTACATGTATGGAGAAGTGTTCCGCATGTTGGGAGTTTTTTTATCATCCGACACCCTGCGAGACTGTGAGCGTGTTATGAAATATTAGCAAATGTCTGCAGAGTGGCCCAGTGCCACAGTAAGAGGTGGCTTTTACTGTGGCACATTCACTCTCCAGTTATGGATGCTCTTTTGAGGGATTTTTTTTTTAAGTGCGCACAGCAGCATGTTTGCAACTGACCTGCATGCTGATGATTCAATATTAATCAAGTCAGACATAGCTGTTAAATAAAGAAGAGATTTGAATAGCATTAGACTGGCGTTTAAAAGCGTTAGATCTTCATTGCAACTAACTAACAAACAAGTGCCTTGGTTTTCAGACATTTTGGCGACTTGTATTAGGAACTGCATCATGACACATGAACAAAAATGTACAATCTACTCAGCTTTACTGCAAAAACATCATTCTTTTAATTCATCCAAGAGGTCACGCAGTAACATATCAATCTTTCATTGGTCACATGATGTGAATTCACAGGTAAGATTTCACCAAACTTTAACTTTGAAAAGCAAAAGAATGCAAAACTTTTCGCATGAGCTTTGCGGTCTGACGCATTTGCATGCGAATGAATGGAAGTCAATGGAACGAAAAGTGTAGAGTTATTTTAGTGTGTTGCTATGCAGTTGTTAGGGTATTCTGAGTAGTTGTGAATAATCACAAGCACACTATATTTGTTTTACAATCTTCCGTCACTAATTTTGTTAAGACCATGACAAGCTGTTTGTTGGTGTCGTTTTTATTTTGAAAAATTGAGAAGTCGGTATTTCGTGTTTTTGTTGTTTCGTCAGTCTTAAATTTTCCACTCCAGCCACTTAAATCAATTTGTCTCCAAGCCTCAAAAGCACAAAACACACAGCGAGACTTAGCGTGTATTTCTGGAGCATTTGCATTCCACTGAAGTGTGTGTCTTTCTCTCAGAGCGTTATTCAGATGAGTGTGCGGAAAGAGCTGGAATGGCTAAGTGACAGCCCTGAGCTAACACACACACCTCTTCTGCCTTAAGCTGGAATCAAAGCAGCGCAGGAGACGGCTCAGTGTGTTCTGAGGGGCTTTTTGTCTCGCGTCCTCCATTCAGACACACCGCTGAGGTGAAACCACATGCTCGTGCGTGATGGGAGGCTCGGCGTGACATAAGTAGCATGTTTTTCTTTTCCAACTTATTTTCATGTTTTTTGTGTCCTTTATTTCCGTAGTTTTAATCTGACTCTTTTACTAAACAGGTACTAGCAGGATCTCTGGTACTTTGATATGGCCTACTGTACTGAATGATACCATATTCATTTACAGTAGTATTTACATGGTACTCCAGTGTACTTTAAGCAATAGGATAGTATTACTATGGTATGTCCTTGTTAGGCTTTTCAATCAGAAGCTTTTGCAATAATAGCTGCTCAAACATCTGATAGTAAAATGAATGTTAATATTCTTAATAATATCTATATATGCATATTATCTGAATATTATCAGAAACACCAGTGATTTCAAACCGTGTTTTTGAGACTGTCTTTGGTTCAATGCAGTTTTAAGGAGAAAATACTCAGCAATGCTGTCGACTTATGAATTTATACATGGTTTGTCTTAAAGCATGTTAAAAACACCACATAGACATATAAACAACATTAAAAACTTGATTTTCACCACAGGTGGACTTTAATAGCCTTTACTAAACTTATTTAAAATACTCAAGCCCAGATTCTTAAAGGCCCCCTTAGTCAATAATTGTATCCCTTAAAACTCATCTTTCATCACCAAAATGTCATATTTGAATGTTTTTTCCTTGAAAAAAAATCTTCATGCCTTAAAATATCTTGAATGTAACTCAACACCTTGCCTCATTTAGTACACTGTTCTATGAATATGCAAATGAGCCCCGCCTCCACTCACTCACTCAGCTCAGAGATCCACTCGGTGAGGAGAAAATACTCAGCAATGCTGTCGACTTATGAATTTACACATGGTTTGTCTTAAAGCATATTAAAAACACCACAGAGAAATATAAACAACATTAAAATCTTCACCACAGGGGGACTTTAAGAAATAGTCTTCCAGTTCCATAAAGTGTTTTTTATTGCCTGTAAACAGAGTTGATAACCTGTGCCCACAGTGCATTTTGCTATTCATATATTTGTCCTCACTGTTTGAAGGCTTTACTTTTTATGTGTCCTTCTCAAGGTGAGTCTCAATAGGATGGGCAGATTCTAGCATTGGTGTAAAACGAATTCACCCATAAAGAATTGTAATATTTCATGTCATTTGTCAGCAGTGCTTTCTCTGCACTAGTGCGTCTTATCTGCGGCCAATCACAGCACACATCCATTCTGCCCCACATAAACCCAAATCTTTCTCTCAGCCTAAGGTCCTATCGCTTTTTAGTGTGGCTTGAGTTATTTGTCCCGTCTCAGGCTCTTGTGGGTTTTTCAGGGATTCTTCACGCCTTTTTCTTTGCTATGCTGATAAATGTAGTTGGTTCATGTAAGGCCTTCCTCATCAAGCCAACAACAAAGCTCCAACTGCCTTTGCACTGAAAAATTGGAAATGAATCCAAAGAAACGACACCCACTCACGGCGAACAACCGTCCCTCATTCTTTATCCTTTTTTGTCTTTATAGCTACACTCTGCGAGTGGTTGGCAACGGGATTAAAGCCCAGGCAGAAAACCCAGAAGTCAAAGTGAAGGAGGCCGACCCGGTGATCAATCAGGTCATTGATAAACTGAAGCACATCAATCAGGTGAGCCTCGCCAGGAAAAATACCATCAAATGAAACATTGAACATGCTCCTTGATGTCCCACATGATCCTGTTTCATGTGCTGCAAATGTTTCAGGCCAACAGATCAGAGTAGACCTCATTAGCTTTGCTCATGGATGTATGAAACTATGGCATTGTGTGCATAAAACATGTTAGCACGGTGTGTTAGTGTGTGTGTTCATTACTCACTGCTCCTAATGTGTGTGCATTAACTCAGATGGGTTGAAGAGGACAAATTCCCGGTGTATGGGTTACCATACCTGGCCTTCACAAGTCGCTTGCATCAATTTCTGGTGACTTTCAGATGTGGTTTTATGTACTGGTGAAATATGGTGCAAAAGTTCATTTATTTCAGAAATTCAACTTAAAAGGTGAAACTAATATATTATATAGACTCATTACATGCAAAGTGAGATATTTCAAGCCTTTATTTGTTATAATTGTGATGATTATGGCTTACAGCTATGAAAACCTTTTCACAATATTCTAATTTCGAATGTGGGGTTTTCATAGCTGTAAGCCATAATCATCACAATTATAACAAATAAAGGCTTGAAATATCTCACTTTGCATGTAATGAGTCTATATAATATATTAGTTGCACCTTTTAAGTTAAATTACTGAAATAAATAAACTTTTCCACGATATTCTATTTTTTTTTAGTTTCACCTGTATAGACATTTATATCCAATTCTCCTTTTATTTCTGAATTATTCATCAATGGTTCCATCTACATGAATCCATATAGCGTAATTAAGACAGTACCGTGATTAAGCTGGAGTAAACAGAATACTGTGACTGCTAATGCTATTTTGCTCATAATAAACCACAGTAACCTAACCATAATCACAGTAAAATATGTGTACTGTGGTTTTAATCTCACTGTTTGTGTTTCAATCGAATGTCCATGTGCTAGTGCTGCAGATAGATGGTGTGTTCCGCTCATGGAGGGAGGCACACATCCACCATTGGCATTACCAGCAATTTATGGAGCTGTTTATTTTATAAATGTCATCCCTCGCATTATCTATTACTGTAATCTGTCATAGGATTTAACAGCAGCCTGTTTTATGAGCTGTTCTGGAGAGCAAATGTTTCTGAAAGGAGAACTTGGACTATACATTGTTCACATAATTTGGATCTATGGTTAGTGCATGTAAGCGTATGCGCTCTAGACACGTCAGAGCCATCCATGATCCAGTTTTGAGAGTTAAAAGATGCAATGCTCAGAGTTTTCCTACACAATATCTGCCAATTGGGTAAAAAAAAAAAATGTTCTTCTTATTTTAAACAAAAAAATCATCATTTTGATGCATTTTTTAGAAAACAAAAGCTATATAAAAGTCTTAATTAATTAAACATCTTATGCTATTTTGCTTCTCATGTTAATGTATCATGTCCATTTAAGAATGTTTAGATATGTGTACTGGAAAACAGGACAAAAAGTACTAAGTTCCCGTGCATTTCAATTAATTTTACATTTGGCAGATGCTTTCATTCAGAGTGATTTATATCGCATTCAGGGTGTACAGTTTTTCAGTTCATGCATTCCCTGTGAATTGAAACTGTGACCTTAGCATTGCTAGTGCCAGATAAACCAAGGTCATGGATATGAATCCGACAAAATGCATGTTCTGATAAATTGCACACATTGAATACAATACAAGTCGCTTTGGAATTATAAAATGCTTTTACATGTCCTTTCTATGATTAAAATATCAGTTGCGCTTTTCAGCATCTCATTCAGAATAATGATTTAAAAGCTATAAAAAAAATATCCTTTTGCACAGCTAAATAAACGTCACCATCTCACCTCCAGAGCCAAAAGTACTGATGTTCCCTGAACAAACAAACGTCTCTGTGTTGATTAGATTATTATTGCCATCACTCTCAGTTTGGAGGACAGTAAAAGCTCAAACGCTGACTCACGCTTGAATGTTTTGCTTTAATTAATACGATTGAAGGCAAATTAGTTTATGCTTCTTTTCATATCCCTCTCTTTTGCAAAATAACACGTCACCACGGAACACTTAGAGACCAGAAAATCAATGAATACATATTTAAAAATCCATTTTCAGTCTTAACACGTTGGTGTTTATTCTATCCCTGTTCCGCCCGCTGGCCAAATCAATGATGTTTTACCATCCTGAAGCCTGATAGTGCTGTCCTACTGTAATAGATTGACTTTCTTCCCTTCCTGCTGGATGTGCTTTAAGACAATAGACATATTGCCATAAGGTGTAATCACCTTCAAGTTCCTGAATTTCAAAAGAATTATATCTTAACCGACTAATATACAGACAGATGTTCTGGTGGATTTTTTCGCCTGTTTTATCATCCACCAGCCTGAAGATGTTTTGATCGCTCTAAAGATATTTAGGCCAGAAGATCCCCATCCATTAGGATCACACAGTTATAACATAAACAAACTAATAAACATAATGTGATGTATATATGTCAGTCATTCATAAGTGGAATGTAAAGGTTAATTTACTGAAATGAATCCGCCTCAGTGATGTATGCTGCCGACAAATGCGTCCTCCGGTAGACGCTGCCTTCGAGATGAGACAGCTATGGTCTAGATGATCTGCTGAAGATCAAACTGAGCGTCAGAATGGGGAAGAAAGCTGATTTAAGTGACTGAATGTGCCATGGTTGTTGGTGCCAGACGGGCCGGTCTGAGTATTTCAGAATCTGCTGATTTACTGGGATGTTCACACACAACCATCTCTAGGGTTTACAGACTGAAAAAGAGAAAATATCCAGTGAGCCGCAGTTCTGTTGGAAAAAAAATGCCTTGTTGATGTCAGAGAATGGCCAGACTGGCAACAGTAACTCAAATAACCACTCGCTACAACCAAGGTCTGCAGAAGAGCATGTCTGAACTAACACAGTCTCATCCCAAGACGTCAACTAACTGACGCTTTTGACCATACGTCAACACCCGTTTTAGGGTACCCTTTAACGTCAGTTAGATGACGATCCTGGGGCGTCATCCAGCTGACGCTTTACCTTTAACGTCAGTTAGATGACGCGGGTAGGTTTAGGTCTGGGGTAGGGTTAGGATTAGATAGCGTCATCTAACTGACGTTAAAGGGTACCCTAAAACGTCGGATGTTGACGTATGGTCAAAAGCGTCAATTGGTTGACGTCTTGGGATGAGACTGCGCTGTCTGAACACGTCAAACCTTGAAGCAGAAGAGCTACAGGAGCAGAACACACACACACACCGGTGTCACTCCTGTCAGATGAGAACAGCAAACTGAGGCTACAATTCACACAGGCTCACCAAACCTGGACAATAGGAGATTGGAAAACATTGCCTGGTCTGATGAGTCTCGATTTCTGCTGCAACATTAAGATAGTAGAGTCGGAGTTTGGAGTAACCAACACTAAAGCATGGATCCATCCTGTCTTGTATCAGTGGTTCAGGCTGATGATGCTGTAAAGGTGTGTTGGATATTTTCTTGGCACACTTTGGTCCTCCTAAATTGAGCATAATTTAAACGCCAGAGCCGACCTGAGTATTGTTGCTGACCACATCCATCCCTTTATGACCACAGTGTTTCCATCTTTTAATGGCTATACTTCCAGCAGGGTAACACACCATGTCAGAAAGCTCAAATCATCTCAAACTGGTTTCTTGAACATGACAATGAGTTCACTAAACTCAAATGATCTTCAGTCACCAGATCTCAATCCAGTTGAGCAGCTTTTAGATGTGGAGGAACAGGAGATTCACATCATGGATGTGCAGCCGACAAATCTGCAGCAACTGTGTGATGCTAACATGACAATATGGACCAAAATCTCTGAGGAATATTCCCAGCACCTTGTTGAATCTCTGCCATGAAGAATTAAGGCAGTTCTGAAGGCAAAAGTGGGTCCAACTCAGTACTAGCAAGGTGAACCTAATAAAGTGGCCGTATATTTAGTGAATATTTTATCATCAATAAATCCAATTTGTTTCAATCTCATACATTTTGACTAATTGATGTTTGATCCACAGCTATCATATTTTAACAATGCTCATACTTATTTACTGAATAAATGCGATTTATGCTTCTAAGCAATTTTGAATAAATGCATTTTGAAAACATGATTATTTAATTAAAATCAAATAGATGCAATTTTTTTACAGTAATAATGAACTATTCCATCATTTTTGGAGTGCAGGAATATTACCTGTTTAAATATGCATCACATTAAGTTTTTTTTTAGTTTGTGTTAAAACTGTGTAATCCAAATGGGTAGAAATATTATATGCATTTCAAATACATCAAAATTACATTTAGGCTTATTTTTATTTATCTATTTATTTTTGAGTGAAAGAAGTCAAAATACAAATGTTTTACTTAAAGTCATCAAATTGAACGGTGATAAAAATAAAAGTATTTTAATGTCGAAAAATTGCACACCATTAAGGAGTTAGATCTGAATTACATCAGCTTTAAGGAGAAGGTCTTTCTTGTCCGTTTTAATTTATTTCTCTTAATAATCAAGGCCATCTCACCGTATATATCTTGAGACATGATGGTAGTGAGGTGTTGATGGGGAAAAAGAAGGATATATCGGGATTGAAAGAGACCTTTAGAGGAGGCCTTTCAGAAGTTTCCTCACAGCAGGATCTCTCCAGCGCTTTCTGCGTGGAATCACAATCATTTCGTGGCCCGGGGTGCCGTCGTCATCTCTGATAAGATGACAAAGTGTGCTCCTTGATGATGATGATGATAACCCGAACACGGAGAGGACATTTGCTGGCAATCTCAGCGTGAAGCCACTGGTCCTCAGAGAGATCTCTCGTGGACGTTCAGCGCGACTCTTGGCATATGATGTCCAGAGCAATTTGGCCCTTGATGAGGGAGTCTGAGAAACCTCCTCCTGTTGTGCAAATGGACCAATCGGGCGGGACGCTATGACTTTAAATGTGATTATATCCGATTATGGGCCAGTGGAACATTTTGATTGAGTGTTAGGAATTAAACTGTGTTGAATTGTACATTTTACTGACCTTTACTAGAATTTGAGCCGTTGCCTGAATGAAAAACTCCTTCAGGAGAGCAGCGTGAGGCGTCTTCAGCAGATCAGACATTCATTGGTGTAAAAAGAGTAATGTACTCTTTATCAAAAGCACTTTGACATTGATTTTGAACATGTACCATGGTACTACCCAAGGTTAATATAGTTAATAGAGTTAACCTAAACTAAAAACAATAAAAAATAGTTACTTGGAATACAATACACATCATGTATATAATGTATAAGTGTTTTATTATTGTAAGTACTTTGCATAAAGGTAAAATAAATGTACCACAGAATTAACACACCATAACCATCACCACCGCAGTACTTTTCTAAAAACAATAACAAAATGGAAAGCAACCTGGTACACCATCATATTTTGGACACGTACCATAGTAGTACTATGACACTTTGGAAGTACTTTACAGTACCATATAAATACCATAGTACATGGTACCACGGTAAATATCAAAAGTACATCACCACAGTACTTTCGTAGGGTTTTCACTATTTTTTAAATGGAAAACACGCATTAAAAGTACCATGGTTCTGCTATGATATTTTGAAAGTACCATGGTAAAACCATTTCAGTATAATAGTGTATTTCAAAGTAACATATTTTTTACCCTCCGTTAGGCTACTATACCTGTATATTTCAAAGAATACGGTGGTATTACCATAGTACATTGCCAAAACATAAAAAACAAACATTATATAACCATGGTAGTGTCTGTGTCCTTTTTTTCCAGGGCAGACTCCATGCAGAATCAAGGAGTGAATGCAGTGGGATTATGGTGTCAATATTCTGGGCTAACCATTACCCATGATACCGAGCGGCCCAAAGCCGACACAAGCTTTCAATACAACTTGCCTGTGGCAGAAAGCCACCCTGCAGCTTCTGTTTGCCCAGAGCATCGGGCTAATGAGCTTCTCTCCTTGAGCTCAGCCCACGGACTCAGGAAGAGAAGCCCATGGTCTCTCTTTTAACCCACAAATCTTTTAAAAAACCACAGCATTTGTGTTGAAGACGTGTTCTTGTAATGCAGGCCTTTAGTTTCGGTCCAGGAGGGGTGATTTTAGTGCCAGTGCTTTTTACTTTCTTTGTCCAAAAATGACTTTCCCGTTTCAGGTCCTGCATCTTTCTTAAAGGTGAAGTGTGCTATTTCTTTGATGTGAAAATGATGATGTTAAAAGTGATGAAGTCCACTTAAGGGCCAGGAGAAAGTTTTGACTGAGTGGAAGAAATTAAATTGTGTTGAATTGGACGTTTACAAAATAGAATACTAGAATTGTGAGCCTTTGATTGAAAGAAAAACTCTCAATAAGTTTTACAAACTTTATTTCAGCTACAACTCCTCTTGATGTACTAAAACAGCTGAAACTAAATCTGACGTAAAAATGAATAACTATATAGACATATTGAAACATATCTGAAGACATATCTGTAAAGTGACATATTTGCAAGAGAAAAGGCATATTCAACATATTATTGTTGATTTTATCCACCAGAAAAAGATTGGAAACCTGTTTGGTGTCGTTATTTTTGCAGTTCCATTTCTTGCCACTAATGTGAAATGACACACTTCAACTTTAAAAATAGTTTTGCATGGCAGGTTTATTGTTACTTTTGAATTTAGCTGTGAATCACAATGCGAGTCATACCCTCTCTGTCTGTGTATCTTCTCGTCTGTCTGCGTCTCTTTCTTTATGTCTCGCTTTCTTTCTGAGACTCCTCGTTCTCTCATGTTCTACTTCTTGCAGTCTCTCACATCCCTCTCGTTTATGAAAGTGGGAAAACTATACCTTGGCGGGGTTGAATGCATTGAGTCTGATCTGCATCTTAATTTAGCATCTTGGAGCTCAGAGTTCCCAGCAAGCCGAGCAGAGGCTGAGGACGTCTCTGTTGACCTGTACTGATCCACACCATCTGTGATGTGTCACTGCAGCGTATCATAGAGCTGGATGTCAATGATAGAATCGGATCGGATACAGGGTGCATGCTAAAGTGTGTGTGCTTTCATATGGCTGTGAGGGAGCATTTAAAGGGTTAGTTCACCCAAAAATGAAAATGATGTCATTAATGACTCTCCCTCATGTCGTTCCAAGCCCGTAAGACCTCCGTTCATCTTCGGGACACAGTTTAAGTTATTTTAGATTTAGTCCGAGAGTTTTCTGTCCCTCCATTGAAAATGTATGTACGGTATAGAGGGAATGCATTAACGTCACTTTCCCGCCTGAGTGGCAGAAGAGCTGCTGCGTGGCTGGAGTTAATAGGGGAAAATGCGAAACGCGAGTAAAACAAACTATTATCAGTTTAAACTAAAAGTTGGACTCGATATAGTGTTCCTTACAACTTATCAAAGATCCAGTGATCCATGGATACTGACATGCAGCCAGGAATCGTGTTTCCTGACATTTATATGTGCCTGATTTCGACGCCGGGGAAATAAATTAAGAAAATTTGCCGGTAAACGTTTTATATAAATACAATATAGATAGGTCTAAAGCCGAGTGATCACTTACATTAATGTTATACTGTATATCATCATATCGTCCAGCCCTCAAACTTGTATAGTTTTTTGTCAGTGTTTATTTAAAAACATCCAATTATGCAGAATATAGTCTGTTCTGTAGCTTTTTGCAGTCTGTAAAAATATACAGTACCTCATATTTCTGGTCAAATCTAGTTGTACAGTCAATCGCAAAGCTCTCTCCCGTTTTAGATGTGTTTTGTGTGTTTTTCACGGCATTCACGCTGAAAACAAATGCTGCCGCTCAGTCTTTTTGCCACTTAGTGGGCGTGACCGCATTCACTCCGGCCGACGGTGACGTCATGCGCATACCCTCTATACTGTCCTTGTCCAGAAAGGAAATAAAGCATCATCAAAGTAGTCCATGTGACATCAGTGGGTTAGTTGTTTAGAATGTTTTGAAGCATCGAAAATACATTTTGGTCCAAAAATAACAAAAACTACGACTTTATTCAGCATTGTATTGTCTTCCGGTTCTGTTGTGGATCCGCGTTCACGAGTCCGCAGTGACGCCGCTGACGTAAGACGCTGCTGACGTGTGTCTGGTGCGTCCGTGTGTTCGGGTTCAAATAAATACGGCTGGGCAAAAAAAATGCAAGTCTTCCTCTGTGTGGAAATCCTTAGACATGTTTGTGAAGATTGTTTCGTTTCCAGCGTGCGTCTCCCTCAGACTGTGAACGAAGCTCGGGCGCACCAGACACACGTCAGCACCGTCTTACGTCAGCGGCGTCACTGAACGCGGATCCACAACAGAACCGGAAGACAATACAATGCTGAATAAAGGCGTAGTTTTTGTTATTTTTGGACCAAAATGTATTTTCGAGGCTTCAAAACATTCTAACTAACCCACTGATGTCACATGGACTACTTTGATGATGTCTTTATTTCCTTTCTGGACAAGGACAGTATACCGTACATACATTTCCAATGGAGGGACAGAAAACTCTCGGACTAAATCTAAAATATCTTAAACTGTGTTCCGAAGATGAACAGAGGTCTTACGGGCTTGGGACGACATGAGGGAGAGTCATTAATGACATCATTTTCATTTTTGGGTGAACTAACCCTTTAATGTGTGAGCCGTGGATCTAAGTGTCTACCATTGTAACAGATTGTAACAGACATCTGTCAATGTCTGTGTGTAACTATAGGCCTATAAATATAATTGCAGGATGCAGGGATACAGGGCGGTGCACATTGTAAAGTTTGCTGTTAAAGCAGGTTTTTTCGGAAAACCACTATGAAGTAATTTACACATTTTCTCTAATTTAAAATAAACGAGTGTAAATGTCAGATTTATCATATATGTCTAAAGGAGTCTAACATGTATGTAATCCAATCGTTCTGGCATTATATTCCAATCGTTATTCCTGGCCAGAGGTTTACTTAAATAGTTTGTTTATATGTAATTGCGCTTTCAATACTTCTTCTATAATGCTAACACCGAAGATTGAACTATTTTCTTTTTTCTTTTTCTGACTGTAGACCTTAAAGAAGAGCATCATTTTCACACTCCTTGAAACTTAATGGGAAGTTTTCCCAGCTTCTCAATGTAATTTCCCGCATAATAGCTGGCTAATTTATTATTTCGTGCATGTATCACGGTTTCTCTTCTGGACTGGAGACTATTCAGAAAATGAGTTCAGCAAAGTTATAGCTGTCAAGAAACTCAGACAAGTGGACGCGCCGATAACTGCTTTCATTTATATGTAAATGGCAATGGTAACCAATCAATTTCTCTCATTTGAATGAAGACTCTTGCCCCTATGTGGAACCATTGATTTAACTCCAGCTCTGGTCAACGACACCTCCTGAAAACTCACGATTCAGCGCAGTAGCTTTGCAAAGAGATTTACCTCGGCTAAGTGTTGTCAACACGATCCATTTTGCATTATATGGACTTCAGTCTTTATGTCTGGCTTCCGCTTGGTTTCTGTTCATGCAAAGTTAAACACTCAGTCAAATTAGTTAAATAGGTTGCAAAAGATTAATTGGTGTAGGTGCCATTAATTTACAGTAGGTGCCAATAGCGATTCGAACGAATTTGTTCTTGAATGAATCTCTGTTTGAGTGAATATTTTAAGAGAACGAATGAATCAATAAATCACCTGCCTTGAAATGTGTTCATGTAATTTCCACTGAAACAGGAAGACAGGGCGGGACATATCGAACAGCTCCTCCCCTTTTTTAATTAGCCAATAGCATTTAGTTTATATCACAGCTCGGCCAGAGCCGTTGAGCTCACTAAAGCTACAGTTTCCTTCTAATCTCTAACCGTTTCTCCTCCATATCGCTTTAAAATACAGCATTCTGCAGAATTCAAATGTTCCGATACGTTTTCTGTTCTGCGGCGACTCGATCATATGATCCGCTCTGTGTATCGTGTCTCTGGAGCGGAGCTGTGGCGGTTCGCGTGACACCAACGTGAAACCGGACTTCATTTCAGCCGCAGCTTCAGCGTCTGCTTATAATGTAAGGGGGCGGAGCTTCAGATTCCAGAGAGCATTTGATTGGATAGAAAATCTGATGAGAAGCTGAAGTGCAGAGTGGTGTCTTTAAAATCATTGGTCCATATTGGTGGAAGTGGTAGACTGTAAGTTTTGAATGCTTATATCTTCTAAATGTGAATTTTGTCGCTGTTTTGGAGCACACAAAGATATAACCTTAATGTTATAGATAACCTTAATGCTAACATATTCATTCTGAAAGCCAAAAAACTCCCATTTTGATTTTATGGGGACTTTAAGTCTTTGTAGACATTTGCTGAATTCAGAATAGCATACTGTCATTATAATAGTATTTCTGACATACAATAGGAAGGGTAATAGTATGCTATTATGAATTCAACCAATGATTCAATGACTTATAAAACCTAAAATATGCTCATTTATCGCAAACTACTGGTGTAATTGTTTAAAATGAAGAAACGATCAGGTAATGAATCAGTGAACAAATCTTTTTTCAGTGAACCGATTCAAAAGACTCGAGTCATTACTGCTGATATTGCTGATTGCTTCATGAAAAATGCCTTTTTTTTTAAATTTAGTCACTGTAAATAAAAATGTCTGCTAAATAAATACATGCAACTGTAAAGGTGAAAAACAGAAAGCATGTTAAAGTTTAGTGTCAGTAAGGATTAAAAAAAAAAAATCTGTTTTTGATAATAATCAGAAATGTTTCTTGTGCATCAAATCAGCATATTAGAATGATTTCTGAAGGATCATGTGACACTGAAGACTGGAGTAATGATGCTGAAAATACAGGAATAAAAGACATTTTACTATATAATCATAAAGAAAACAGTTATTATAATTGTAATAATATTTCACAATATTACTGTTTTTACAGTATTTCTGATCAAATGAATGAAGCCTTGGTGAGCATCTTAATTCTCAATTGTATCCATTAGTTTATTTTTCTACGATACAACCAACAATTCTCTTTTCTTTCATCGAATGCATTCAGATCATCATAACAGTGTTTCTGCATTGGAATAACTCGGCATCAACGTCCCGTCACCCACAGGTTGAATTATTTACCGATCATTGACATGCAGCCTCACCAGCCTGTTTGTGGGTGAATTATTGATACTTGCCCATTTGGAGTTCAAAGCCTTAGCAGTAAAACATGTCCCCTCTTCCACAGTCCCTCCGCACGCAAATCCAAACAAATCTTCATTTGCGATACGTCTCACGCGCTTCAGTGCACACACTGAAAAGCAATTAAGATGTCAGAGCATGTCAGGCTTGAGGCGGATACAAGATCGTGCTTGATGCTTCATGCTAGTTAGCGGAGAAGCCTGCAGGAGCACCTCGTGAGACATGGGTCAAAGTTCACACGAGGGTCCTTAAGCTTGTGTTGAACGAGTACTTGTGAATGTTTGAATGATCGCTGTGGGTTTAACAAGGTCACCATCCAATCAAATTGATTGAGAGTTAATTTCAGTGCTTGGACTCTTGATGTGTCCGACGGCCTCTTTGTTTGCTTTGTGTGCGGTTTCCATGGAGACAAGCACCAGAGACCAGACCGAAGACTGTTCTTCAAGGAAAGACTTGAGCAAATGTTACATATCTGTCTGTCTGTCTGTTTCTCTGTCTGTCTATCTATATGTCTATCTATCTAACCATGTATCTAACCATCTATCTATCTATCTATCTATCTGTCTGTCTGTCTGTCTGTCTGTCTGTCTGTCTGTCTGTCTGTCTGTCTATCTATCTATCTATCTATCTATCTATCTATCTATCTATCTATCTATCTATCTATCTATCTATCTATCTATCTATCTATCTATCTATCTATCTATCTATCTATCTATCTATCTATCTATCTATCTATCTATCTCTATCTATCTACTTTTCCCCTACTTTCTAACAAGCCATCATTCAGATAGATCCATCCATCCAAACTTTTCCCTAACTTTCTAATAAGCTTTCTTTCAAGTTTATATTTACAAGTTTATATTTAATAATTATTTGTGTGTATATATATATATATATATATATATATATATTGAATTATATTCACTGATTTTTAGTTCATTTTAATTGTACGTCGTTACAAATTCGAATTTATTTATTAATTATTAGGTCATTGATTATTTGATTCATTCATTTATTTTAATGAGGTAAACACACCTTACTCATTCCTTTGTGTCTAGTTATTTATTTTAGTAAGTAACTACCCTATGAAAAGCATTCCAGTCCTGCAATGCCCATCCACAATTTACTCTTGATTTTGCACATAAATATGTACAGTATAAGTATGAGAGTTCAGGTTTGTGTAATTATTTCAGGTTTGTGATGTGTCAGGTATGACATGCAGTCGAAATTATTACCCAAACTCATGTGAACATAGTATACGCAAACATACAGGCTATTGCATCAAATTTGCCTTTATATTTGAATACTTACTGCATATTCAGTTATTATGCACTAAAATGTGTATAAATAAGTTCACTCCTACTGAACTAATTCAATAATGTTTCTTGTTGAATTTTAACTCCAAACATAATGCAAATGTTGCAAACAGAATGCCAAATTTGAGAATTTTAAAAGGGTCTGTGAAATCCTAGTGGGACCGAAAGCTCATGTTCACACCACAAACCCAATGCCAGATTCTGATTCTGTGCTCACATTCAATTTCTTCGTGATTTTGACCTTTCAAATGTGACCCATATGAGGGATGTGCAAAACTAGCCAACTAAGGAAGCCCAGTATAATTAGACTGGCTTTGGGTTCACCTGACCCGGATCGGATGTTTTCCTCAGGAGGCGTTTACATAAGATGTGTTCTTGTGTTCAAAACAGCAATAAGAAGCTCAGTGGAACTGAGGAGAATGCAGGGTCTCTTTTTAACCTCTGCTTCACGTCTGGGTTTATTTCCTGATAATGAGTGGCTGACTGAGTATTACACACTTTAGTGTGTGTGTGTGTGTGTGTGTGTGTGTGTGTGCATATGCCTCTGTTTTCGAATAAAGAAAGCATGCATGCAAGAGAAAAAGAAAGCAACAACAAAGAAGGTCTATGAGAGACTATAAGCAATTGAGAAAGAGATTCAGAAGAATAAAAGCGAGCAAGCTGGAGAAAAAGAGCAGGACAGATGTGGCAGGTCACGGGTGAGCGGAGTGAGCGATCTTTCTCTGGCTGCTTACCCCTGTTCATTTATTCTGGATCAATTTTATTGAGTTTCATCAAGTGAGCGCCGAGCTGCCCGAGACGATGGCTTGGCACAGTCGGCTGGATGACAGATGCTGGTTTCTGATTGGCTGCTGGGCGTCCATGCTGACAGAACATTGGCTTGGGTTCGGGAAGTCTTGCAACTGAAGCAGAGATAACCAGATCTGTACGGACCGCAACCGGTTTCCACAGCTCAAGTGAGGACGGATACAGACACACACATGATTAAACTGAGCTCAACATGGTATCTCAGTATGGTCTTTACTCTTTACCATTAATGGTATCCTTTAAAGTAGCCTACTATGGCTATAGGCCATATATTAATATGAAAATTGCGTATTCATATGTACGACCATGGTATTTCGGACATGTAGTCTCATGTTATTCTCCATGCAATTCCACTACAATGGTATACCAAAGTACCATAGTTTCACCATGGTACCACCAACATCCTTTTCTTTTTTTTTTTTTTTGTAAGAGAAACTATATGCATACCTTGTTAAGTTTCTATAAAGTGCACTCAGCCCTCACATAATTATGAAAACACTCATGAATGACCTCGGTGTCTGAATTTCTCACTGTTCGCATTTGGATTCATGCGGCTGTGTGAATGTTTATGTGCTTATTAGACTGCTGATGGTGATTTGTACACACCGCGGACACATTGACGGTCAATATGACCTTTTCTCTCAGGACTAGCGCCGATGATGAGACTGTGAGCCCAGAAATGTGAAAGAAATGTGTGTTTGTGTCCCGTGAGGTAAATAAGGGGCAGACAGCTGTCTTCAGTCAATCAGAGTTACATGACCTTGTGTTCAGGACACAGGGAACACCATCTGGAGTCCCTCTAAACAACAAGATACTTCCATATTATGAAGTATTTGCCTTAAAGATCTAGTTCAGTGTTACCTAATTACTCTCATGTCAGCATTACATGTATTGTTTTTCATGTAAGAGTTAGCAGTTAGTTTAGCAGTTCAAGATTTTCAGTGAATAACTCCTTACATTTTCAGTATGTTCCTCACACAGTGACCATGTGACTTCAGAAGACTTGGATTAGAGCGCACGGATCAGATGAACTACTGTGATGACGGATCTTTCTTGTTATTTTGATGGCCACAGTCCTCATGCATGAAAAGAGTGGCCAGGATATGTTTCAGTATGATAAAGGAACGAGATGAGGTGTGAGTAAATAATGACTACTTATAATTTTTGGGTGAACTATTCCTTTGGGAATAGGTACAGTCTATCGTGCACACATGGCTTGATGCTTATAGTTTATGCTTCGATGGTTGGATTAAATAGGTATGAAATCAGAATTGTTGGAAATGTTCGCAATGTTTTAAATCTTAAACACGGTTTTCCAACTAGCCCCGCCCACCGTGAGATCTCATTGGTCTAAAATCCCTCCACTAGTCAGACATGAAACATCTCATGCTCTTATTGATTGATTGTGTCACGTTATGAACCATGCACACTCTTCAAACGCCTCTGTTTTTCTATCATCCATGCGTCTGTATGAGTTTGATAAAACACGTTGATTAACTTGCCATTTAGTCAGAGGTCCAGTAAACTTTGTTTGTGAACTTTCACACAGTGAAAAGAACCTTAGGGAAAGCAAACGACAGTCGTTTCATCAAATACTGTTTTAGTCTAAACAAATCAGGCTCAAAATAACAGTGCTGCCGCGTTTAGAGAACATTTAACATTCCGGCTCGGTATTTCCAAATATGAATGCGTCCGTCTTGTTAGCGAAGCCGCTTTAAAGACATCTGCACATCTGAAAATCTCTCAGCTATTTATTTGTGTACCAGGACGCTTTTATGGTGTTTACCTCCTCTGTTGCCATTTAGATTTAGTGGGGCTATTTTTCACAAATCATAAATGTTTAATGACACATTTACGGGAGCAGGGAAAGCTTATCGACTGTGACATTAATCTGATTTTATTGATTTATTTATTTTTTATCAGTCGTTGCTCGTATCCAGTAAAAGATTATTTCCCCCATTGCATTTTAGAAAATAAGTTACTGGACTTGCATTTTCTGTGCACTTTAACTTTTTAAATACATTGGTTATGTCTGTAGTTTGAAACCTATGACCATAATCTTTTATCAAACGCATGGCATAATGCATATTTTCCCACCAAATTAAATTATTTTAATGAAAAAAACCCAACATGTTCACTAATCATCATCATTATCATCATTATTATTATTTTAATGAATGAATTCACAAGTTATGTTTTACAAATATACTTAGTTTACAATTGAAATAATATAGCACTTTTTATCACATTATAAAAAGTTGTTGGGGTCAAATGGACATTCTTGACAGTTTTCATGAGATTCATCACATCATACTTTAAACATTATTTATGGTTACATGTATTGTTTTTATCAATGAAATTTTTTTCATTTAGTTTTTAAAAGTTTTAATATATAAAGTTCACTCATACAGATCTCGAATCTCAATAACAGCTTGTAACAGATCCGTACAAATAATTTCCAATCCCACGTATGCAGAATCTATTCATTTGTTTCTGGATTCCTCGTTGTGTTTCTTCCACAGCTGTTTAATTCGTACATCTCCAGAAAACCTCCCAAAAAAGTCCTTGATCCCTCAGGTCCCAGCGCGGCCATCAGTTTGATGTGCTGTCAGGCCTGTCACGCCGGTGGCCTGTATTGTATTTTGCGGTGTGTTGTGAGGTCACGCCTGCATGGCATCCCTGGAGGTGCATCTACTCCCTTTACAAATCAGCCTAATCCTGGAGGCGTCCCGTTCGGCGAGTGTTTGCCCCGAGGTGTCGCTAGATAAGCAGCCAGGAGTCCCGGGCTTCGACGTTGTTAATTACTCAAGAGGATACAGCAAGATTTCATCAGATATGCAGAAAAGGGGGGTGGCGTTGTGGGCTTTAAAATGGTGTCTCTCCAGCTGTTGTTTGCTGTCAAAGGTGGGGCTGGGACAAGACATATAGCGGCCTCCGAGACCCTGAGTGATTTAGGAGATACGTGACTGTGTTTGACACACCAGAAAGGCCCTGTTTGCTTGCATTAGTGCTTATGTAAAGGGAACGTCCGTCTCATGCTTATCTATGTGTGATGGTCGTACTGGTCTAATGCATCATACCTGCATGAATGCTCATGTAGACGAGATAATGCACAGATTATGACTCAAACTCATGGTTTACTGTGCTGTGGTCGCGTTTTATGTTATTCTATTACTCTCAGACATGAATGCGGATAGATAAGCACACACATCATAAGGAAATAATGCTCCAGCATTAGCAGAACAACCAAAGCATCTCTCAGTGGGGAGGTTGTGAATCATCGAGAACTATAGTTTATACTGGCACTAATTGATTTTCATGACATTTGATTTGCCAGTGGTTCTACTAGAATGTCTGCATCTTTCTAGTTATGCAGGCAAAACGCTGTGATACATGCAGTACTGTAAATGCATTGTAAAAACTGCAATTGTTACGTTAAAGAGCTATTTCTACCTGATCTTAACCTTAAATTTCATTTTGTTGGTTTAATATATTTAGGTTGATTCAGTAAACAGTAATGTTAAATAAATAAAAAAAATTGAATAAAATCAATTAATTCATGTTACCACATGAAGCACCATTTTTAGATCACCATACAATACTTCACAATTGTTATGAAAATTAGTCAAGTTTTGGCCCTGCATGGCAGTATGTAGATCATAAGGACACCATTCTTTCTTGCAGCATGATAGACCGCAGGAATGATTTTATCAGCCGCGGGTTCAAGAAACTCCTTTCTCCAGTAATCGTAGTCTTAATGAGTGAGTCAATCAATCATTCATTCAAACAGTTCATTCAAAACGGCTGATTCATCCAGGGACAAAGAGTGAGTCATTCGGTCATTCTTTAGGTTGATTTGTTTAAAAACACGGATTCATAATTCAGTATCGAAACATCCCGTGCTGCTCGGAGACATGCAATGGCTCTACTGTGGATCTGTTTGGAAGTCGGAGATATTTTCGTTGGCGAAATAGAGTAAAAACAGGCAATATTCTGAGTCTAAAATGTAGGTCACCTTATATTAACTTCACGTTTATTGAACTGTTGTCATATCACATTTGCAATAGTACTGATATTGGGGAAAACAGCACTCTTGCTCGTGTGTGGTATTGCTTAACTACATCCTGTTATAAATATTAAAAACAAAAACTCGTACAGGGACATTTTTTGCCGCATATCTCCATTTTGGTGGCATTTTTGCCCCAAGCCCGCGTTAATTTACGACCCTGAAAATTTCCGGCCCTTCTGTTGCAAGGCCCATTTCAAGTGAAACATATAGCAAAGACCACTAAAGGCCTTGGTGGGTATAAGAGACTTCCTTTCAAAAACATAAAAAGAAAACTTTCCAACCCCAAAACTTTGAACGGTATGGCATATTGCCAATATTTTATTATAGTATAGTATTTCTCTGCATGCTATAAATGCATGTTAGCAGTCAAACTATCAGTACAATGTGATAAATACTGTAAATCAAAACATAGTCATTCATAAATCTACAGTATTCTTCAGTAAAATCCCCAAGGTTCTGAAAAGCCTGAAATATCAGGGAATTACGAAGATGTGATTTCCAGGCCTGGAAATGTAATGGATAGTACTTTTTTTTTCTTTTTTTTTTTTCTCGGAAAAGTTAATGACAAGTAATGGAAACTTCTACAGTAAACATACCTTTTTTGTAGTTATTCTAATGTATTTTTCCCCCCGGATATACTCTGCTAAATTATTTTTATAAATCCTTATCATGACAATTCACTGGTGAGAAAATAACCATGGTAAATAGTTGCATTGGAGTAAATGTAAAAGAAGTAAAATCACATAAGAATGGCATCTCATATGAGTTGCACAGACATGTGTGGTTGTAAATCACAAATGAGGCTGGATGAATTCTGCATTTAAACAATAAAAAAGTACAGGCTTTCTTGCAAGCAAACATTTAGTTGCTGATTGCGGGCTGCAACCATTATTGCACTGTGTGTTGCACGTTTGTTGATACATTAATAGATCGATTCTTCAAACCCTTTTTGTAAAAGGAAATACCTTGACAATAAGATAAAACAATCCACGTTTCATTCACTCATTCAGCCCCCTTCAGGGAATCTCATGCAACTGTGGTGGGAGTTTTAATTGCCCAGTTGCATCGCAGCAAAATCTCCCAGTGCACCTCGTACCGGAATCTTCACATATGCGCACGGCAAGGTGCACGGCGTCTTCGGAGAGCTCTTTGGCTTAGCTAATGGGGTTATTGATCATTTTGACACAGCCGACATTTCTATAAGCCCCATGAAAGGCCTGCTCAAAGTGTAGCGCATCACAACCGAAATGCATTTAGATTACTTCATTGCGGCTCTGAGCGGCCAGTGGCTGCAGAAGATAGCATTCTCAAACGTCCCATCATTGCTGGCCTTTAAAGGACACTTTTTAAAAATATTTGTCACAAAACTCTTTATGCTGCTTCTCTTTTCCCCCAGCCCTGGTGCCAGATTGCCCGTGAGCTCTGGCTTCAGTGCAGAGAAATCCCATTGGCCGACCTGATGAGGTGCCGGCGAGGAAATTCAAGCTCTTCTGAGAAGTAATGAAGCAATCTGAATGCCATCTCTATATTGGCTTTAGAGGTTATGGAGAACTGTCCCACAGAAAGCCCATGGCCACTGGCAAGAGTTTAGTCTAGTGCTGATTTATTGTGCCTTATATTGAATTAGCTAATGTCAATAAAACATATTTAAAGCTGTTGCCTTATATTGGTCACACTTTCGTACAACACTAAAATACTTAAATAAAGAATCACTGTGACACACCCCACACAAGGTTGCTTGCGATGGTGGATCTTGACTGTCATTATCGGATTCGGGCTCTGTTTTTTTGAACATTAAATCATGTAAATGACCATAATAGGGGCCCTTTAATTGTTGGTTATTTGGTTGGTTGGATGGTTTATACATTCATTCATTCATTTATTCAAACGGATTGATGGTTGGTTGTTTGCTTTTGTTTGAATCATATGTATATATTGTTATTTTGAAATCTAATCAGATTTGAAAGATTTCTTTAGACATTCAGGTTGTGATTCGCACAATGTTTGCAATGTCAAATTCAAGCAAGCCTTTTGAAATCGAGTTTATGGAGATGTGTTTCAGTTTGATCAAGTAAGCGATCTTCTGAACCACATCATAGCTATAATGCACATAAGAAGGCAACAAATGTCCAGCTTTCTGTCATCTTCCTTTCTGTCATCGTTCTGTCAGCATGTTGTAGTGGAAAAGTCTCTTGGCAGCGTGTTCATCGTGACTACACACGTCCTGATCACACAATCCGATTTAATCTCAGTCAGTCCTAAAGACTGGATTTGGAAAAACAAATCATCTATTGAGTTACGATTTGATGTAATGTTGTGCCAAAACTGAATGTTTCTCTCTCAGTGGCAAGCTAATAAAATATGTCGTCACAAATCAGCCAACCGTGCATCTGGATGGATATGAGCGGTTCTGCACTCTATATTCTGTATTCTAATAGCATTATATACTTTGTAATACATTTCATCATTTATCACTTGTAATGCAGCACTTCTAAAGCCTAAACGTGTCAGTGTAAAAACGCTAAAGTGAAAATACCCAGCATGCATTCAATTTGCATGTTAACTGCTCAAATACATTTCATCACATACGTATAAGTGATAATTGCCAGCCAGCCAGTCAGAAACACAAAATAAACCCTGACATGGTGATCAAGACCATGATGTGAAATGAGGAATTAACAAATAAATAAATGGACATAAAATATTAATTTAAGCTGTCAGAAAGAAAAACGAAAAACACAAGGTTCAGTAACCTAAAAGTCCAGCTCAACCTGTTGATGTTTATTTATCGATACGAATTCGACAAAATCGACGAATCGACAAAATTCAGCTACTTAACTAAAAAAAATAAATGGATGGTCATGAAATATGATGATTTTGATTTTAAATGTGACTGCTAAATGTTGCAATTAACCACTCAGAATCAAGTATTGCAGAGAGCTGTGCCATACTAATCTACTGTATATAAAGTATCCAAACTAAATGCAACAACAAATGGTATTGGGTCTTATAAGAGGAGATGATGATGACCAGGCTCTGTTGACTATAGTCATAGCATAGTCATATAGTCACTATAGCTGACTATATCATATATGATCATTTGTGTCAAAATGAAGAGACAATCTAAACAGCGATGCCTGAAAACATGGTGTTATCAAGAGTTTGTAACCAGTGTTTTATTTCACCTATTAATATCTCCCTCTAAAACGAATATAAATCTGAATCAAATCCTGCAGCTGACCTTTACTTTTGTATGGTGTAGTTCTTGAGATCATTCTGAACTCTCTCGACCTGTCTTCACATGTAGAACAAATCAATGTACCTGCGGCCAGCATCATAGTTAAGGCTCTGACGAAGCTCTTTCATTTACTGAAGCAGGGCTAATAGGCTTTTCAGACTGTACGATAAATCAGCCGTCAGCCACGTCAGACCCGAGCTCTCCCAAAGCTGGCCGCCACAATCAACCTCTGTCAAATAAAAGCCGCTTTGTTTCGTGCCTTGGGGAAACGGGGCGAGATTAGGTCTTTGATTGACACGCGTTGGGTCAAAAGGTGCTCTCGTGTTGTCGGACTGCAAAAACAATTATATATATCACACCCGATCTGTGCTCTTATTAAAAGCAAACTCCATGTTGAGATATTCATGCTGATATATAGCCACCAAAGACAATTCAAAAGGTTTTTCAAAATGCTCCTCAATAATTTATTGCGCTAGAATAAGACAAACATTTATGCAATCTCCCGTCACTGGTTTGGCAAACGTTTCATAGTGCAGCTGTGTTTAGTTTCGGTCTGTTCGCATGAAGAATAAAGACTAATAAATAAAGGGATTTTTGTGTTATTATAAATTATAAATCAATTTTGAATGCCAAATAAACATTTAGTAATGAATGTCCCGTTTGGTTGAAGAGGAAACTGATTATCCTGTTATAAGATGGTTTGCAGAATGTGTGGAGATGCGTCTGGTCGAATGGCCTTTATTAGGCATGCTTAATGCTCAACGGTTGCTCTTTCGGGGCTCGGGAAACTTTATGAAGATCTCAGTCATGTTTATTTTAAGTAACAAGCAAGTCTCAGATGTTTCTCCTAAATGTCTCGGAGATATCTGGTTTCTTTTTCTCTCAGAGGATCAATCTGAGAAGCAGAAGACTTAGGCCTACATAAAAGTCTCATTTTGCTCTTTAGGAGACTTGTGATTTGTATGTTCTTCAGGGCTAAGATTCAGAAATTGTTCAGCTTTTTAAACATTTCAAACTTTTAACAAAGGCGTTAATGCACATTTTGTCAGCGAAAGCTAATCATTGTAATATTAGCGGGAAGTGAAAAGACAAACAATTGCAATCACTGCAAACAATCGCTGGCGTTCGAGGGGCGATTCGCCGCTGTGCCCTTCATGACTGACAAGTAATGGTGGCCTGTCGTTGTGTTCAGCCCATTATTACAGACACGAAGAGCATCCAGTGCACAACCCACTAATAGTAGCTTTAGTGACAGTTATGTCAAACAAAGGCCTTCAAAGTGTACATTAGGGCACATGGCCAAGGCCGAGGCGATCGAAATTTGTAGAGCTTAACATGTTTACAAGCCCAGTAATACTTTAAGGCCTCTAAGTTATTGTTGTTATATTTAAGTAAAATGTCACTATATTGATTTACTTTTTAACTGATTTAATAATTAAATAGGTTTGACATGATATTGTTAAGTTGTCAAAGTAGTTTATTATTTTTAATGTACATGTCAAATATTTCAAAAAAAAATATTGGTTACACTTTATTTTACAGTACGTGTACTTAAAATTCACTTACCCAAGAATGTACTGGAATATAGGGTAACTACATGGGTTAGGTTTAGGTTTAGGGTTAGGGATAATTAGCGCACCGCTCAATACGACACAATAGGCTGTACAAGAATCCTGAATTATAGAACACACGTATAGAGCCCTTCTGAGCGTTTCTTGGTGTGCAGTTCTGTTTTTGTGAAGATCTGAGTTAGGCGTCAGACCTAAAAAATGTATTTCATCTCTGGCTCGTGAGCTAAGAAGAGTTGAATTGGATTTTTGAGTTGTGTAAAGTGCTTGATAAGAAAAGACAGGCATTACTTTTAAGTTTTACTTTTTTAGTTTTAGCGTCTCAACTAGTTCTCCCTCTGCATTCACCATTTTTCTGCAGTCCTTTAGCTCAAATTAATGACAAATATAGTCTCCATCTGCTTACATTTGTATAGAAAGTGTTTATAATCAATACTCTGTGTTTGATGTTATGATGTATGAGGGTCACATACTTATGTATGAATTGATAGATCAGTCAGACTGATTCACTGCTTTTCACAAGCATATCAAACTTTCTTATTTCACTTGTTTTGTTCCTGAGTGAATCAGTGTTTTGAACGAATCGGTTAAGGGAGTGATTCAATGACTCACACATGCTTCGTCCCTATTTGCATACTATCCGCCCTAAGTAGTATTCGAAATTAGAATTAGTGTGTCCCAAATCATAGTATGTTGATATTAGTGTTTGCACACAGGATGTGTACTTCTGGGTGTTAGCCTGCTTTATGGTTCTGTTATGTAATATTTGCAGCTTGACAGCTCACACTCACATTCATTGTTTGAAGCAGCTTAGACATCCTGCTAAACTTTCTGCAATATCTCCTTTTGTCTTTCCCTGAAAAAATAAATATCAGATTTGTTTTAATAACATCAGGGTTTGAAACGATTAATTTTGGAGTGGACTATTACTTTAATTTCTCTCCCATTCGTTTTCTGCTGGTTTGGCCTATAAATGTTTTATGGTTCCCTGAACATGAGCAAGTATTTAATCAGCTTTTTTTCGGTAATATAATTAAGGAAGAGTGTAGCAATAAAATTGAAGAAATATTTTGCATAAAAAACCCTCAATATCTTGTTTTGTCAGAACAGTCTGTCATGTACAGTATGTGATGCTAAAAGGCTCATGGCTAAACTTTCATCTTTTCCTCTTCTTAATGATGCCATTGATATTTCAGAAGCATAAAGTTTGCGATGCCAAAAGCAAAGGTATTTCCTGGAAGATAACCAGACTTCTTAGAAATGTAGTTGGGATTCACGTAATCTTCACAGAAGATGACATTCTTTAAGCAATGCTTCTCCAGAGATATAATTTTCACTTTCAGGGCTTGAAATCGTTCTTAATCTTTTTTTTTTCTTTTCTTTTTTTTAGCAAGTTCTTCAGAAACGTATAAAGTCATCTTAAAGACGAATGGAATGGGAGAGCTTCTTATTAGCATGGACGTCAGTGACAGCAGTGTTTTGGTTACTAATAAACATAAGAATCAGTCTCATTCCTGATATTTATGGAGATGATTGTAGATGATAACTGTGTTTAAATAAACTCAAAGTGACCAGCATGCTTTTCATACCTACTGCATTAGACAGAGTTGCGCTCTGCAGTGAACCGTAATGAACGAGTTTTTTTTTTTTGTGACAATTTAGAGACCTACAAGGAATCCTGCAAGCTGGAAGTGCAAATCCTTCTATTGCTAACAGCTTTTTACTATGGTCTTCCAGCAGATCAGCTGGGCACACCTCAGATTACATCATTAATATACATGAGCCAAGCTGATAAGCGTTACATAATGCTCACATTTTAGATTATTTATATTCCCCTGGTTTGAAGCAAAGATGAATTTGAGTGGTTTGCCTGGCAGCTAAATATAGATGCATTCAGATTAAGATAATTATTCTAATATGCCTGGTCATTTTCCTTGTTTGTTTGTTTTTATGTTTCCGCAACTGTCCGGGAGCTGGATTGTAAAAGTTTCAACCACTGCTTGTAGTCGACTAACCTCAGGCAGTCAATCAAACCGTGGAGGAACATTGAGGATTCCTCGAGGAACAATGCACCTCAGCGTTAGAGGAGAACATGGTCATTCTATAGATAAGAGATTGAACATTTTTACCTCAGCGAGATAAAGGCCTTCGGTGCTTCAGGCTTTCTGGTTATGGTCGGAAAGAAAATTACAGAAGGGTAACATATATTTGCTACAGGCCTGACTGAAAGTAATTTATGCATTTGCATGCAGATGTTTTTGCGTTATTTCTTTTTCTGCCTGTGTGCCTCGGGAGAAACATTCAAAGCACTTTTTATAGCAAAGGACATATGCAATAAAATGGGAAAGGCTGAGGTCGTTGTGAAGAAACTACTTTATTAAAGTCTAATGGAAATAAATAAAGAAATGAAATGTATATATAATAAACTGAATTAATATGTTTGCACAATAAAAAAAGGCAACAAAAAACACGTTGAAACAAACATTTCTCTCTTGTTTGACTATATTCAATACTATCATATATGAATTCATACTTAGTTTTTTATAGTATGTATGAATGCAACTATTTCAAACAGTAGTATGCTACATTTATGGGTAACTTTATTGTTACATATGTTACATGCAGTTACTATAGTAATAACTATAAATTGTGTTTAATAACATGGAACTAACCCTAAACCAATCCAAACCCTAATCCTAACCCTAGTAAGTACATGTAGTTAATTAATATTAATCAGTACTGAAATGTATAATTACGCTGTAACAATGACACCTTAAAATAAAGCTTAACTCATTTTTGTTACATGATCTCAATATGTGCATGTTTAACTCAACGAGTGGCATCCAGATGTCTTGCATTTTTATTAAAAAAAAAATATTTGGCAGTCAGACTATATAATGTGCCAAGAGAAAATGCTGTTATTATCAATTCTGAATGACATCTAGTTATGATTTCAGAAATAAAAGTTGGCAGTCAAATAAAATAAAAAGTGCAGAAATTGTTTAAATATATCACTACTTGTATAGTTTGTCACACTGGAATTATGAAGTTATCCAAAATATAGGGTGCTGTGCTGATGTTGGCAAATGTAGTGGGTCATTTATTCATACAGAACAATCCTGCATAGCAAGTGTATGTTAGAATGCCATTCTGAATCGTAGTCAACCATTCTCCAATAGTTTAATTTTGAACTTTAGTTGTCTGTGTGGATTGGAGGCGACCTCTAAGCGTGTGAGTCGCAGTCACTCATCCATCATGGCTCTGCTAATCCATTAGTTCAGCTACTTAATCGCAGATATTGAGCCACTACAGCTGCTAATTACCACAGACAATTGTAACAGCCCAATGCTCTCTACCTGATAAATACAAAGCGCTTTCAATATCTGAGAGGTTGTCTTGCATTTCAATTAGATAATTAAATGTTCCTGGAGCCTGAACAGATATGGCTCAAGTGCACTCAGAGTTTGTAATTGCTGCTAACCCATCCTACCTTGTGCAAAAGTTAGTTTTGAGGGTAACTGAAGGTCATCGTGTCCAGGCACAGATCTCAAGAGATGGAGTCACGTTGCTGTCATTATTGTTTTTGCAGAGAGGTTGTTTGAATGATGAATATAACCACAATTGGTTGCTCACATTGTAGGAGACAACAGATCGCTCAATTAGCAAATAGATAATACATTGTTTCCATTAAAAGCGTTATGCAATCTGGAAATGCATACCTGTTAGAATGCATGTTTTGTGTTTTAATATTTTTAAAAACCCAACTTGATAATTGAAGGTTGAACACACAAAGTGTCTGGACTTTAATCACCCTATTTGGCCGTGAGGGATCGATGTTTTGGACATATTTACTGTTGTATAAACTCACACTATACAGTGCGGTATGTCTGTCCATCTCAACATTGTTTTCATTTGTGTCTCATCGTTCCTGAGGTTCCATTGTCATATTATGGTGTTATTGCTTTCAACAGTAGATCCTGCTTTCGATTCCTGCACAAGGAGTTTTTTATTCATTGATAGTGCACATGTTTTGTAGGATTTGAATTTGTTTATTTGTTAGGGATGCAGAATACTTTTTTTTTATGGCCAATAACTGATAAGTGCATGGCCATTATTACAATTCTATACCATTTTGTCCAAATAAATGTCAGTTGTTTTTTTTGGGGGGGCAACACAGCATTATAATGTATAGTATAAAAATGCATATTCATTTTGAGATTTGCTAAAGTTTACATTGAACAATGTCATTAAAATATAATGAAAAAAATCGTTTTTATAGATCATTTTTAAAGTTACAGTCACTGTGATAAAAATGTGAAAATAGGGAAAATGAATATGCACAATTAAATGTCCAGTATTGATTAATAATAATTTACAAAATATCTCCATATCTTATTTTGGCTTTGTTGCCAAGCAACAAGGCAAGTACCAAAACATTTATTTTTAAACCTGGTTGGTTGTTTTTGGTATTAACAGCCCAATGGTATTAACATTGAAATCAGATTAAAATCAATCAAAATAAATACTGAAATACTAAATTCTGAAGTTTAAACAAATCTTGGATGTGTTCCAGCTGTTGCAGGGCAGGTCAATCCCAAAGCTGGGCACCCTGGACCAAATCGAGACAGGAAGTGGAGACGGATACAGTGGAGACTGTGATGACGAGGACGGATGCTGGGGATCGGGGAACGGAGCGGCAGAGAGGAGAAGAATAGTCACTATATGTAAGTAATTATCTCAAATAGATAGAAAGTAAAGTGAAAGTACGAGACAGACAGAAGGAACCTAAAAGAGAAACACACACAAAAAAACACACAAAAACACTCTAAACGTCCCTAAGGACGTAACGTGCCATAACTTTATAGTTATATAGGTGAGATTGAACGCTTGTAAGGCTTCTTGGACTTGAGTCCAGTGTAGAAGCACCAAGGGAGATGAACACAGTTAACGGTGAACACAATCTCCTCCTGTTCATTTTAAACCTGCAAATCAAATGCTAGTCTTTTTGTTCCTTTGTACATCATAACTCAGAGATAACAAGTAGAATATACCACATCTGACATTTGAATGGAAGGCGGAATTAGATCAGACTTCCATTGACGCTTGATATCGGAGTGTAATTAAGTGGCAAAATTAAGGTCAAGCGTAGAGAAACATTTTTCCAGACATTTCCTCTTCCTCCAAATGAATTATGCAATCAAGAATAACGTGGTTGTAAAAAAGTGGAACAAATCAAAGTGGCCATCTGGTAATTACTTCATCTTCCGGAGGGGATTGGATCTCTGACCCGTGGCCCGCTAAATCAACCTCAAGAGCTGCGTGCTTCTCTCCCCAAACCTCCTCTATCTCCCGTATGCTCGTCTGATTAATCGCCGCACACTTTTTCTCTGGATAGGGGCGTTCTGGGTCATCTAAACGTGCCGTTGCATCACAGCGGTATTTCCTTTTCCTCTGTCAATCTGCCGTACCGTGTCAGCGCCGCCTCATGCCCCTCTCATAATTCAGGGGACGCTGTGACGATGCTCTCATTTATCACAGTCTTTCCCCTCTCATCCCGCTCCGTCCAAAACCATGTCACGCCTCAGCCGTCGACGCGGCGCCCTTTACGACTGTCAATAAGTTATGCAGACGGGGGTTCTGCAGTCAGAAATGATCAGATGTTTGCATCGAGATAAAACAACAACTGTTAACGTGACTGAGTTAGTGAGGGGAGACCTCAGTGACGTCGCGGTGACGTCACATACGTTTTTTTTGTGTGCCGGTATTCTGATACGCTTTATCACTGCAAACCCTAATGCTCAAAATAATTAACTAATTTGAGTAGGGTAAACTTAAATTAAACAAAGTAGTTCAATCAAATTAACTTTCTTTTTATTTTAAGTTCACAAAACTGACAGATTTTAAGTAATATGAATTGTTTCATTATTTTGAGTTTTATAAGCTTGTTTCGATTCATTTAGACAAACTTTTAATTGAAACTGGGTTGGGATTTCCCTGCATGCTTTGCCATGATACTCGAAAGGGACAGTAAAAGCTAAAATCAAGTGTTTTATAATGTTTTTGTACAAGACAGTTAATGATAAGTGTGAGATTTATTAGTGGTTAATGTTTTACCCTCATGGTGTCGAGTGAAGCATGAGCTTGTTTTGAACAGTTTTCTGTTAAATATTGTCATATTTATTTAGCAATTGCTATGCTATGCTAATGCTATCAAAGCATTGTATTACCAATTAGCAAGTTAAAATTGACTAAATCAGCTAGTTAAACCTATCAAAGTTTCCACTACAAAAAATATCTAAGTTGAGATTACTTGATAATTTTAAGTTAAAAGTATGAATTAATTTACTCAAATATTTCAAGTTAAGAGCAAAATGTATGAGTATAAAATACAAATCTGACAGTTCTGCTTACGTAAACTTTACATTTCTCAACTTAAATATTTTGATGTAACTGATTACCTCAAAATTGTTTGAGTTTTGCCAACTTATTCAGGTTTACGGCGTGTAATACACATGGTTTCAAATAAAAAAAAACAGAAAAAATAACAATCAATGATGCAAACTTAATCGAATATGGAACTAATTCAAATTCTACTGTAAAGCAGCTCTACAAGAAGACATTGTCATTATTCAACTCTAGTCAGTTCAATGTTGATTCAATTCAGTTCAATAACAGAGTCGATGTTTTGTCAATTTAAGTGAGTTTTGAAATGCACAAATCACAGTGAAATGCATGAAATGAGAAAAAAAAAAGCTCCAGTCCCAGAAATGAGACAAACAAACACCGTGTGATGAACATTTTATCAGAACACTATGCTGTGGTGCAGTTGAAGTTTAGATCTAAAATGATTTTTTGTTCAGCAAGTGCTGCTGGAAAACTAAAATATTCATTAGTTTACAGTCTCTTTCGATCTCTCAAACCAAATATATATACAAATATATGAGAAAGAAAATAAATAATGAAACAATGGGGGGAAAAAACATCAGTCTTGCCGTTACTCACCAGTCACATGAAACCATTCGCTAGCAATACACTAAAATCACCACTTACTTCCAGGTATAAGTATTGAGCTCCTGCCTCACACTGAAACATATCTGTGAGTGCTGAGACTGATATTCAGCAGGTCACACAGAAGAGAACTAAATAAAGAAATACAATCGAGACAAACACAAGCGCTGTAGTAAATGAAATATTAACAGACGTGTGATTCTGGCTCAGTGCGCCGAAGTCCTCACACAAAAGGACGACCATGTCAATGTCACCTGTGTGCGTTCCCTTGTTTGGCAGCGGATCCAGACGCTGCGTACTTGGTTTGGAAAACAAAAGGCGTCAGCGGGACGTATCGGCAGGGACTCGCATTGATCTCCAGTAAGGAGACACAATGAGAGGAAGTGCAGGCTGGTCCCTTCGGTGAGCACTTGTTAATTAATAGCCTGTCTCGGGACGGGATTACATGATATCGCCCGGTGGCTCTTAAGCGAGAGCTAACGCTTGAAGGTGATCTTCTGCACCTGATGAGCTGTAATGATCCTGTTGTATTTAAATGGATCCTTTAATGGACTGGGGCACTTCGGTGGCCAATTATGGCATTTGAAGCTCATGATACACTCCTCATCAGGCCAGTTACAGCGGTTATATAGCCTGAGAGGTGCTGTTGCACGGATTGAAGCCGGAAAACAACAGGCCGTGACAGTGGGATGGGAATTGTTCTGGTGTCCTTTTAAGGAAGCAATAATTGGGAGTAACTTTATAGCCTACTAAACAACAATACTAAACAAAAGCACTACTTCAGATTTGCTGTAATACATGGCATTTCGTTTTGAAGAGCTAGCATAATAGTAGTGAACATGTATCTTTAACATGTTGTCAGGGTTTCTCGCTTCATTGCGAGTCAGAAATGGCTGAAAGTACTAAATTCTGCAAATGATTCAGTGGATGAGTCATTTGTTAATTAGATTCAAACCTAATAACCATGTTTTTTAATCTTTTTGTGAAAATGATCCATCCATATTGTCTTTTTTAAATAAAGTTTAAATCTATCCATCCATCCATCCATCTCTATTGCATTTTAAATAGTTAAAATCTATCTATATATTTATGTATCCATCCATCTAGCATCCATTGCATTTTTGTTATTCTTCCCTGAATTCACATTTTAATTGCAAATTTCCTTGTAATTCATTCTCAATTCAATTCTGAATGGTGCACAACCCTGTTTGGCTTGATGACATGTCCACATTTTCTAAAGAATTGAGTCATTAATTCACCGAAGCGCCATTATTTTGAACTGAACATTATTTTGGCTCCAATAGTTCTAATATTTTTCCTCTCCCTGGTTGAGTTCAAAGGAAGGTATAATTGGCATTCTGCAAAAATATAAAATTTCAATGCATTATGCACTGTGACTGCATAGATGCCCTTTTGTTAATGATGCCCCTCAAAATCAGATATGACCAAAAGCAGGGTTTTAAAAAGTTTGATCTGCCTGCTAATGAATCAAAAAGAGGCCAAGCGGTCCAGACGCCATGCAGACCGTCTAAATGAGGCGCCATAGTGAAACCCTGCTGGCTGTGTGACATCAAGAAGCTCTGAATATCACCGCAGCCGTCGCTGGGCACAGCTGGTGGGGAGAGAGAATCTTAACCAATGCAGGAATTAATATAACATTCACATCCAGGCGTCTGATAACGAGGGGGACGTACAGATGAAGATCCACCATTGTGCTTGTTTAACTAATGCTCTGCTCTGAAGAGGCCTGCTGAAAATGACCCGCTGTGTCACAGAAAGATGAAAATGAACGATAATGATCCTCGTCGGAGCGCTCTGATGTGCGGTGAATCATAGTGGGGAAGAGCCTCGCTGGACCAGCCTGTCATCAACAAAATATTGCTTATAGATACTTCAAATCAAGCAGGATCTGGAGGTGGACAAATCCTTATGCATCACTGATGAGATGTTAGAGACTATCACAGATTGTTCAATATTTCCTGCTGCTGTCAGAGCCATTCTGTTCTAGTTTAACTAAATGTTGAGTATTGTGATAAAATCGTTAAAAAAATGTCATTTGAACCTGGATATAAGGTTATGATGTAAAAAAAAAAACACATTATATAATAAATATCCTGCATTATTTCTAAGTCTCTAATCAAAATTAAATTCATCATGTGACTTTTTACAGAAGATTAGATTTTCTTGCTTCCAATGAAGCTTAAGAAGCTTGTGATCTCAAATCTGGTGAATTGATCATCAGATTTTGCTCAAAGTGGAGAAACAAATACTAAGACATTCTCAAATTCAGGTACTAATGCTGACTTCTCATGCTATGGGAATTGGGAACATTCCTGCTTCCCACTGAAGTCGTGATTACAAGCTCATCGTGTTCAAGTGCTTTGTTGTCGGAAGGAATAGAAATTATGCAGGACACCAGGTTTATTCTTGCCAAAATGTATTGAAGATATTTAGTTTTGTATAACATGTAGCGTCCCATTCTTTGACAACCATATAAACATTCATCGCTGACTAATCTGGAGTTTAGGTCCAAAACAAGCTATTTTTGCTGTGTGTAAAACAGGCTTTAATAGGCTTCAAATGGTTTCATATATGTAAATATGCACAACTTTATTGACAAGACAAGGCAGCAATCGCTCTCCCCTCTTTAAAGTTTATGGCCTGCCCAACTCAAGAACCTCGGGTATCAAAATTATCTCAGTTTCCCAGTTGTAAATATGATTTGAGAGGCTGTTCATGTCCAATCTTGTATTTATGATAATTCCGAGAGCATGTGAAGGCAGAATTATTGCTGTACTGATAATAATTTGTAATTACAACTTTTATTCAATTAGAAAAAAAATGCTTTTGGACCTCAAGTTCAACAAGAGTCAACTCAGCATGACAAGATGTTACTCTAATGTGTGTTTATGTCAAATTATATTACACAAGCAAGCCGATGTTTGAATGATCAAACGCTCTACTAGAAGGGAAAGTCTGAATCATTTGAGTGAGTTGATTCATTCAGATGGTTAATTTTAATGAGCTGCTTAAAAAAACCTATTCCCTGATTCATATGAATCATTTGCATTACATATTCTACCTTTTTGTCTAGTTAAATACTGTTGTTTGGCACTGTTTGTTTATTATATATTCTCACATATAATATAATGTGAATGCGCTATAGGTTTAAACTAGCAGAAGAGTGAACAATGTTTGAGAACTAGGGCAGAAGGCAAGATTTCCAGTGAATAAAGACTTTATGTTGTTTAAATCAAGGTGAGGATTATTTTTTGGATGAACTGTCCCCATTATAGTGATTTAAATGTTTTTTTATCCATTTATTATTGATCTCACATCAAATGTTATTGATTATGGTATTGCAGCTATTGAAAGCGAACAGCAGGGAATCTGCTAAAGTTCAGAGCCATACATATGAATGACTGAGACTCTATGGCTAATTATAGCTGCTCACAGCTGTTGCAAAGCCCAAATAAACGTGCAACATCCAGTTAAATGCTCCAAACAACCATACCACAGTTACCCCGGTTGAACTTTAAGGGCTAACCACCCCCCTTGAGTGACTTCTTTCAAAAGCCTGTCAAACATGAAATCAGAGTTGAGTGTCTGCAGACTCTCTTATTTTACTCTTGAGTTGTCCAGGACACAAACACAGATATGGCAGCCATTTGTGTGGCCATTTGCAGGCATTAGAGCTCTGAATGTGTCATGAGTAATGGCACCCTGCAGAAAAATAAAGTGCTTCATGTTGGGGAACACAGATGCTGATGGTACCACTGCTGCTGTGAGATTATATATTTACCCTTCTATTATACAAGATTTATTAAATCAGATATTTCCCTCAATTCTAAATATTTGAATAATACAAAATAAAAAAAACATTCAAAATAAAATCACAGGTTAGGTTAGGTACAGTGAGCCCCGAAACATACTCTATGTGAGTTTTGAATGCAAACACTTTTAATTTGGCAGGATTTGTTGCTTTCTGTATCAGGAGTATGTATCTGGCATTACACAATACATAACACCGTGTCCTAAAGACGTGATGTGATAAGATTCCAGCATCAAGCATTTTGTCTGTCCACACCAGGCACCACACAGGTGACAAAATCAAGCAAAATCATAGCCAATCAGAAGAGCCGGTGGCACTGAATTCAGAATTGATTTAAATAAGTAGCAATAATTCAATATTCATTCAAAGTCTTTTTTGGCTGCCTTTTGATATCTGGTTTTGTGGAAACAGCACCATTTACACCTGACACAGTGCAGATAAATGTAAAAGGACTCCATATCAAATGATGACAGTTCATTAATCCTGTAGAAAAGAGAACGGCAGGTTTGTAAGATTGACATTTTTGAAGTATATATGAAGGATAATTACCATTAAAGGTTCCTTTCATTATGCAGTGCAGGTAGATATTTTATTATTATCATTATTCAGATTTGAAAGGCTTCCTTTTATTAGCCTGGCTCTGCCCTCCTACGTTTTACGTACTCCGCCCTCGCTCAATTTTCATTTTCCTTCAGTACGTCGTCTGGGTTTGCTGTATATTCACGTGTTTTCTCCGGCCAATTTTTTACCGGTCCAATCAGAGAGCAGAGGGAGTGGCTGAGAACGATGACGTTGAGGTTGTGCGCTAGTTTGAGTTGTAGTTCAGTAATGGCGGCGGAGAAAGATGCGAGCGAAGCCATTCGGTCCGTTGGGGCAACACTGCCGAATATCCAGAAGTTAAAGCCGGAGCAAGAACAATCTTGGCTGAGTTTTGTTGGTGGCCATGATGTTGTGGGGTTGGGGAAAAGACATACGTCACAACCAAACGCTAGTGATTGGTTATGGCAGATCCAGAGTGGCTCTGGGCAGATCCAATAGTTTTAAACTCCAACAGAGTACCTGCCTTCGAGGAAGTTACACTTGTCAATGGGGAGAGGCCAGACTCTCTGTACAAATGAAATGTACGAGAGTCTGGTAGGACCAGGCTATCCTTTTATACCATACATGCATGAATGAAACGGAAATAATTCAAGGCTATTTGTTACAATAACATTTCCCATTTTATTAGTTATCTATCCTCTAACTATCAATCAGCTGTTAGTTTTTGTACTTTTTTATTACTTTCATATATTAGGCATGGCACAAAGCAAAACAATCCACTTTATTATAGAAGATACAGAAATGCATAAATTGTAAATCTTTCACTGTTTTTTTTTTATTATTATTATTTTGAATTATACTGAAATGTTTTATTTGATTTTTAGACCCACACAAAATATAATAGTATTATATTCTGGCCTGATATCTGTGACTAAGTTTTTGGGTTTTGGGTGCTTCATCTTGTGCTCATAACATTAAATCTTAGAGGGTTATTTTAATACACACACAGCTTATTGATCTGTTATGTTCAAGTTTCCCAGCCGCTAATGGAGGTTTGATCCTCTTGAGAGCCGTCAGTTCAGTTTATCACTGAATACCACCATACGCTTTATGAAATCCAGTGTTAACATCAGTTTATCAGGATAATGAGGAGGGATTTCATCTCAGGATGTGAAATTTGTCAGGATTACTTTGTTTATCCTTGCTTTGGTCATTTGCATATAGTTAAAATGTCAGTGATTAATGTTGTTTACAATTTAAAATTCTGATCTATATGTATGTCTGCAGTTTGTTTTCGTATCATCCAGATCATCAGAGAGTGTCTGATAAAACGAAGTCAAATGATTTACCAGATTTTCTGGCAATGATGAATTGATTATGAGCCACATACAACAAAGCAGGACATTCCTCAGTCATTAACTTTATTGTTCATTGTGATTTTTATGATGGAAATGAGATCATAATATATCAAATATATCAAAAATGTATGGACATTTTGGAATTCTAAACGTTTTTTTAGCATGTCTCTATGCGGTTGCTAGGGTGTTCTGAGTGGTTGCTAGGTATGCACAAAAGAATATGGCTGTGGTCCCTTCTTCAATGCAAGTCTGTGGGTTTTGTATGTGTGTAAGTGTGATCTCTTGTAAAAGCATTAGAACGGCTCTCCTCAACAAGACACATGGTTTGAGGAATCATTCGTATCTGTAGCACAAACATTGCAGATCTTTGCAAAAAGTAGAATCTTCATAGTTATGCGTTCGTTCTGATCTCTAACCCCAAGCATAAGCATCACTAATAAATTGGCCTGTAATGTAAGCAGACAGTCCGGTGAATGATCCAGCCCATATTCTCCTGCTCTGCTACTGGAGTGTTATTAATGGGCGGCTCTGCGGTTTCTCCCAGACTTTGCATTCAACATTATTCCCCTTACTGACTTAATGAGCTGCGGCGTGCATTTGGCAGGTTGCCTGATTTTGTTAATGAAGCATGAAAAGGCCAAGCACACATCATTCTGCTGAGCGCGTCTATAATCAGCCACGGTGACGGCGATACGTCAGCCCCTCTGCCAAGAGCTAAATAAGTCAATTCCCCGAGCAGCTCAAGGTCCCATTAAGATCTAATACGCCCACACCTGTCCTTCCTTCCCTGTGGTCACTGCAGAGGCCCTGTTATTCATGAACACAAACTCGCACTTTAAGACATGGACATTTGTGACGGTGGCTTCGTTTCACTGAAGAGACCATTGTTTAGAAGTGAATTGTGCCATAGGCATTTTAACAATACATTTTTTTTTTGTAATATAAACAAGCTTATATATATATATATATATATATCTATATATCTATCTATATATATATATAATGCACACATTAGATAGAGAGAGAGAGAGAGAGTATTATTATATGGAAATCAATTATTATAAAAAAAAATTAAGTTGCAGTGCAACATCGAGTATTTTTTTCCTATCTGCACTAAAATGTAAATACTGCATGAATCAACATCCAGACTGTCACAAAATATTATTGCATATTTAAAGGCTGGGTAAACAATTTGTTGCACTTACTTCCTGGATGATGGAAAAAAGTAACATGATGGAAAGGGATATTATTATTATTATTATTATCATTTATTTAGTTTGATATTTTATTCAATATATTAAAACATATGATGGAGAGTGGAGTGTAAAGTAGTCATGTGATTTGTACTCTGTCAACACCTTTAAAGGGTTGTTTATTTCTTTGTCCCAGTCTTAAATATCGTCTTAGAGAATTGGTTTGACCCAAATTTGGTTCGGGCCCAAAGCTATCAGCGGCTGTTGCTCGATGCTTTATGTCTGTGTTTGGTGAACTCTCACTTCACTTATCTAACTTCGGTTTGCCCTTGAATGTGCAGCGACTCAATAGCTGAACCCAAATGACAGTGGCTGTCGTCGCTCGGCTCTCGCTGCCACACCAGCCATAAAATCTCACATCCAGCGACTGCACTGTGGAAATGCACTCAGCTCAGTAACGCCAGGGCCGCTGCGCTTCCCGAGGCTGGGACCCTGTTATCCCTCTGGACCTGTACAGTAAACAACTTATCACCTCCTTGTCCTCTGTGAGACAGTCGAGATAATGGAACGGGAAGGTCAGGCAGGGGCCGCTTCTGGCTGAGGTTTTAATTTAAATTGGAGGGGGGTCAGAAGAAAACTCTCATGAAAACAACATTTATCAACTCATATTCCAGTTTTTTTTTTTTTTTTTTTTTTCTGAAGATGAAACAATTACATTGTGGCCAAAAGCAGATATTCAGAGTTGCACTGTGTTTTTTGATGGACATGTGTGATATCAAATAAATGGGATTTTATTATTTTATTTTATTGTATTTAAAAAGTTTTTTTTTTTTTTTGTCTGCACTAAAATGTAAATGTAAATACTGCATGAATCAACATACAGAATGACACAGATCATTATTATTTGTTTAATGTTGTTGCAAATTGCAATATTTAACAAAATATTCATAATATGATTTTTGTTTTTGTTCAAAATCTTGCAGTCATAGTTAGAACAAAAACTCATGTTGTCATTCAAATTAAAAGCCAAATGCTGCATAAATCAACAAAATAATAGACAATCAGATCATATCAGATTATAAATATACTTATTTATTTATTTTATGGGGATCTACCAGAATAACACCATTAAGAAATCTTTATGGAGGGGGATTTTTTACAATTTCTCTTTTTATTTTTATTTTAGGTAAAGTTTCAGTAATTTATTGTTGTGCAAAACTTGGCTGGTTAAAACCAGAAATAAAACGGAATAACATTCTGTTCATCCAAATCCCATTATAAATGATTAAATATATTGAATTAAAAGTAGTAGATTTAAATAGAAAGGAATAGAATCATGTATCATTTTCTCTGCCATTTTGCGTTTTGACTCTTTTGTGACAGGATTACGTTACTCAGGGACATCGTCTCTCATATGGGCCTCACAGCGGATAATGTGTTCATAATCCGATGCTCTTTTTGTGCCAAAAAATGCTAGGAAGAAGATTTCATCATGATGTTTCCATCCGTCGAATCTGTTCAGCATGTATAATGGCGCCGTGATTCATCTGTTCCAAACAGTCAAGACTAATGACTAATTAGAAATGCGATCATACACACTGGCCCATTTTGCGAGGCGGCTCTTGCACAAGCTAAACATGCTAATTGGGTTTAAATCGCATTTATTGTTCAGCGTGGCGTAATCTGGAGAGATGCACGCACAACTAGGGATGATTTTTATTTTATTTTTTACTTGAGAGGTAAAATAAATGCTCAGTTCCAGGCCTCGTCGTAATGCATCTATGCGTAAACAGATTTGTTTAATCTGCCAGTCTATTCATAACGGTCTCCTCACAGCGCACGGCTACAGCTGGAGGAGGAACATGGAAATTCTGCTTCTATAGCCAAATCCTGTGAATAAAACTGTGGGAAGCTACTGTACATGAGCTGAATGTTGATATTACTTGCCGGATTTCTCTCCAGCTTAACTCTCCCAGCTGGAAATAGCTTTCCAGAGCCATCGGAGGCCCTTGACTATGACAGGAGACGGTTTAGAAATGGAGAGCCGCATTTGTATGCATGAACATCTTTCATGTTTTCATGCACCAATCAAATGCAAACACACACACACACACACACACACACACAAACTATTATGTTCAGTTGCCCGAAAACACATTTACACCCTTAAGCAATACTTGTACTTTATAACTCACAATTCTGACTTTTATTCGCAGAATTATGAAATATAAACTCGAAAGAAATCTCAGATGTCATAAAAAATATCTTCATTTCTGTTAGGAAGTTTTGGAGCAAGAATCGTATAGGTTTGAAATGTCATGAGGGTGTCATGGATGGTTGCTGGCAAACAGACGATTCCAGCAAGTTTATTAAGACTAAATATTACACAGAACAACACACACTATACATAGACGAGACCAGGCAACGAGGTGAAGGGAATGGTGGTTTATATTTAGTGTTGATGAGGGCGTGCAGGTGCTGGTGATCAGAACTCCAGTGGGTGGACTGGTAATCTGGTGCTGATGACTGGAGTGATGGTGTTGTTAACAAATAAGTGACGAAGGCAGGTGATGACACAACATACCGAGTCCAAACTAACGTGAATGTGACTGAGGGGTTAGTAGATGACAGAATTGACATTTTTGGGTGAGTTATACCTACAAGTAAGCTGAGCCTTGGATGAAACTAACTCTATGTGGCGAATCATAACGTTTACATCAACGTTACATATCGTCGCATTTTTATAGTGTGATATCTCGATTTAATGATGTATTGTTACACCCCTAACTAATAAGTATTGTATTGTCATTAATGCAAAACAAGTTTCAGTGTCCAAATACTTTTTAGGGCCACTATGAGCAATTTTTTTTTTTTTGATCAACTCTTTATTGACTGAGCATTTTGAAGTCTCCATGTTTTCTCCTCTGCAGTTTAACATTCCAGTTTGAACCCTCCTGTCAAAAGATCTCTATTTCTATCCAGTCACCCAGGCATTGAGAAAGTTTGCATGTTTACCGTCAGAACATCTGAGACCTTTAACCGGTTCTTTGCTTTTGACCTTCTGGCATGTGGAGGTTAGAGTGATTTTCTCTCTCTGGTGTGAGATGGATTCCTTTAAACATCACGAGAGCCAAATGCTTTTGCACCGTACCTTATGAAGACCACACCAGCCATTTATACTTGCATGTAAGACATGGATTCAGTGCTCAAGGTGTTGACTTCAATTAAGAAGGGTTTTAATGCATTTTTTTCTCTTGTAATGACAGAGTACTGTAGGTGTGCAAATAAGTCCTTAGGGTGATGGACCAGAACAACAAAGTTGGACCCCATGCACTTTGTGTGTAAAACATCACAGCTGTCGACTCTTTCTGGTCTGTTATAGTAACGTGAGGAAATATGTGTTTAGCTTTCCCCCAGTGACAGTCAAACTTTGGTGTTTGACAGGTTTCTTTTGCGACTTCTTGGGTTATTTATTTATTTCATTCATATGTGTTTTTCCTGAGGATTTTGGAATGTAAAGAAATTTGGCAGAAACAGCAGTGCGATTTTGATGAGGTGTCATGCTGTGCTTTTTTGCAAACGTCTTGAGTTGAAGAGAAAGTGCGATGCTCAGTGCGTCAGTATTCTACTTTCTCGCTGGCTTTTCTTACTGGTTTGGCTTTGTTTTTGTAAAAGTTGCGTTTTAAGTTGACTTCTCAGTTCACTTATTCATGATTTCATTTATTTTTTTGGTTTTGCTTAACTTTGATCGGTTTTCGTTTAAGTTTTACACTCGACTGGAAACACAAGCCTTTTATTTAGCTTGGTTAGTGAAGCTCCTGAAAGATTTCCAGATGTTTACAACTAAATGCGTAATTGAGAACGAGTCAACAGCACATGCATTCAGCGTTCTGAATCACGTCACCCAATAAAACGAGTAAAAACACAGTTATGTTATGATTGAATGGTTTTAAAATTGCTTATTTAACATTTTAACAGCATGTAAATCACGGCGTCTGTCTCTCAGGAATCTCAAAGTTTGTTTCCAGTGTGAACTTTGTCCAGACGACCGTCTAGAATAGTGCGTGTCTTCTTGTATAAAAGCTGTCAGTAAACGTCAGGGCAAAAACCTTCGACAGCGTTCATCTGTTCGCCTGCTGCTGTCAGTCACACGGCCTCGGGAGCGTAACTGTGTCTGTATTCTCATCAGCCAGCAACCTCTTAATCTAACCTAAGCGGTTTGTGTTTTTTTTTACAATCTTTTTAAAAAAAAAATTTGCTCTCTGCACCGGAGGCTCCTAACACTAAGGTGTAGCCGGGGGATGATGGTGTGTATTTCACACTTCTCGTTGAAGATAAATAATGAAAAACATCCCAGACTACAACAGGAATGTCACAAAGTAAAAAATAGAAAGCATGTATGTTTTGTGAAGATCGCACAAGTTTCTAGTCTTAAAATCATAGCAGCGTGGAATCGGCTGATATAAAACAGAAGTATGCATAAATTCACACACAGAAGGAGAACTTGTTAATCCTCTGCTGTTTTAGAGTATGTGCAGGCGAGATTTACATGAAAGTGTCAATATCAGGAATGCAGCAGGAAATTCTCTTAATTAGTGCACTTTTCCCAAGAACTCTTATTTTTAACAAGGTACATCTAAACACAGACCTTTTTGATTAATGTTGTGGATCTAAAAAGAAAGAAAACATACTATAAATGATGCTAACATAGAATAGAAACTGTAAACACTTAGCATATTTAATATGGGCGGTGTGGTATTGGGAATATTAAGGCATCATAGCCATGACCTTCACAACTAACTGAAACAAATTAAGTTGCTAAAATTACTAAAACTGATATAACAATGAACTAAAGAGGCAATATTATGCTTTTTTATAAAGTCTTGATTTAGTTTTTGGCCAATACTAGAATAGGTTTTCATGGTTCAATGTTCATAAAACATTTCCACCATATTCCGCATTGTTGCAGCTCGTCTCTTCAGTCTGTCAGTAACGCTCAGGGGTGTGTTTCCCGAAAGCATCGTTAGCCAACTATGTTCACGTGTTTCCTCGTTATCAGCAGTTCAACGAATCTGTGTTTCCCGAACCATCGTTCCAACAAACATTCACAAACAGCATCGCAAAGTTGCGTGGTTGGAACGACCGCTCTCGACCTGTGCGATGCAGAGTTTTTTGTTTGCCTGACATGTAATAAACCCTTATCTTGAGCAAAATAAGCAAGCTGACATTCAGTACAACCTGTGTCTTTTATTTAGAATACATACAAATGTCATTTGCGTCTTTTAATTTGTCAAGAGATTTAAAGCACCGCTTTGAAGAGTGTGCATGTGCATATGTGCTCTAGTACGTAAGAACGAGCCTATGATTGAATCTGGAAATAAAGTAATTAAACTTATTAAGCTTTAAAGCATTAGCCATAGTAAAGGCAGCTAAAATATCAGTATGATTGTTTTCACAAATGCATCATTCTTTTGTTTAATGTTTCATTCTCAGGGCAGATGCTTTTATTTCAACACTCTTCAGTAATAATTTTCACATGTTTGACACTGAATCAAAGCGCCAGCAGGCAGGAACGTGATCCACAAAACCATGCTAAAACGGGCCGATGTGTGTCAGCGAAGTCGTGCGTTACACCTGCGGTTAGACCGGCAGAAATATGCCATGCAATTTGCATTACACGGTTTGTGTGGGAAGTTCAGCAAGGAATGAAAGGTATATGTAAACAGAAATGGAAATCTGGCATGATATCAAGTCATGTACATGAGTTAAAGTTGAGCAGATGTTTCCCTTGGGTCGTATCAGAGCTACAGGAGAAAGTTTTGTCTTACAGTCAGCAATCGTAAACTCACAATTTCAGTGTAATGGGCCTGACATAAAGGAATCACCACAGGAGAATGTGCTTGGAGCCCAATAGTAACAGTTTATCCTCGGAGGAGATGTAACTCAACAATAGATTCTGTTTATTCCATTCAGATTGAGTATGAGAGCCAGAGAGATGGATCTGTAGCTTGCACTGAAACAAGAGGCTGTAAAACGCATACTTGAAACAGATGTTTGCTTTGTGCCGAGGCGTTGTGTGGTGTATGAGTCGTGTCTCTTGTGCTGTTACACACACACACACGCGTCTTTAAACGATTAGTTCACCTGAGAATGAAGATTCTGTCATGATTTACACCCTTGTCTTGTTCTGAGCCTGTTTGTTGTTCAGTTACAATGATTGATGACTGAGACTTTCAGGCTTCAAAAAACGATGAAAAAGCGCCATAAAAGTTTCATAAATCAGTCCATACAAATTTTGATACCATATAACAACCAAAATTACATTTTGATTTGTTTTTCACTGATAATAATTCACCTCTTCAGAGAACTCTATTCTATTATTTAACATATTTTATTATTTTATGTTATGTTTGCCTTTATTTATGTGGGGTGTCATTTGAAATGAAAAGGGTTGATACAATAATGTATAGTTATAATTTTTGGTGAACTATCGCTTCAAGATCAACTGAACATGTAAAATTTGAATATTTCCATGCTTTACCGGCTGTCAAACGTCTGCCAAGTGCTCTGAACACAGCCAAGAGAGTATTACACAGGTTTCTTATATAATTGGTCCACAGACAGAAGAGATGTTATGTACTGTAAATACAACTTTCTGTAGTATTATTTTTCCATAGCCGCAGACTGTTAGAATGCAAGATTAGCTGTTTTAGGCTCTGCGAAATAAAGCGCTCATGACTTGGCACATATTTCTGCATTCATACTCATACTAAAAGGAACATGCAGGCGTACAGCAAAACCTGGTGAGATTTCTGAGTGAACTTCTTAGAAGAGACATTTGATACATATTTGACATATTCATGACATATTTTAATTGGTTCAACATTTATTTATTGCATAACAATGTACTATATATATATATATATATATATATATATATATATATATATATATATATATATATATATATATATTAAATGTACAGTGATCATCATTGAGACACAGCTTTAGCATGATTCACTTTTCACAAGTTAATTTTTAGAACAAAGTATTATATTGTACATTATCAAATTAAAAGTGTTTTAATTAAAACAAGATTCAATCAAATGTATTTTTTATACTGTATCAATGCCACTTCTCTCACTCGTTAGATGTGAGATTAAGAGTGATGGATTTTCTTTCCTTCTACAGCTGTGTCTCAAATCTTACCTAGACAGGAGACTGGAGTTTTTTTCCATTTCAGTCCTTGATGGACTTCGGGTTCCTTGCCACTGTTGCATCTGGCTTGCCGAGTTGGGGACACTTAATTTTCAATAATAAAATTATTTTTTAATAATATTAATAATAATAATACGGGAACACTTTAAATTTTCAGAATTTTTTCAAATCTACTTTGTTTCATTTTTTTTTTTTTTTGCGTAGATTCTAGGGGAAAACTCACTTATGAAGAGTCATTTTAAGAGAAATAAGACAAAATATTAGACGTATTTAAAAAATGTAACAAATGCACATGGGAAGTGTGTAAGCACTGTGAATGATGGCTCAAAATCAGTCGCTGCTTTGTAGACAGACACCTATATACTTAAATGTACGTTGCAAAGGCAGTTATGAAAGAGTGAATCAACTGGAAAGCGTTGTATTTTATTTTAAGTGTCCTATTTTTGTGCACTAGCATCTGATAACTGATTTAGAACAGCCAAGTCACATATTTTAAGTCTTTTCTTTTTTTTTACATTTTATGAATGTTGCTCTGCATCTGCATGGCGTATCAAAAATGACAAACACTGTCAAAATGACTGAAATTAGAAAATAAACGCACACGTCTAATAAATGCGATGCACGTGTGCGTTCAGGGTGGATGTGGAAAGTTTTACATTTGCTGCACTTTGCGACTGCCGCTTAAAAGTTGAACATTTCCATCCAGGTTCATTACAGACCATATATGCTTCACTGGAGGATGTGACAATAGCAGCCAGTTACATGATGTCGATCGGAGCCTTGCGTGTCTCTCCATTAAAGTCAATCGAGTATGGTCTTCATTTATCCTTTCCTGTCACCAGATCTTAATTGGAGGTGGTAATTATCTGACCACGCACTATTAAATGTCTTATGCGAGGCTGTGCGGTAGCTGAAAATGAATAGCCATTGATTAGTAACAGAGCTATTGCACTGCTCTCCTTTCACAGATTGCTCTAGCATTGATCCATGGCCACAATTTCCAGCTTGCCATCTCACAATCAGTCGGATTGTAATGTGTGGCTTGAGTTTGACCCTTCATTATGGGCTTTCAACAGGCCTGTACGAGTGCCACTGGTGCTCTCAGAGACATTAAACACACGTAGATTAGTGTCTCTCATCTATTCATTTGTTTGGCCTGTAGGCAGTAGGCAGGCTTTGTTGTCTGGTCGGGTCTAGGGGCGAATTAAACCAATTTCTCACTGATAGTATTTCGTGGTAATGCAACATTTTATGTTAAGGATCAACATGTTTAGAATTGTGCACTGACGAATGCAAACATGTGCTTTGGTACAACAGTGTTATTTTAGTATTATTTAGTATCATACCATAATATAAAAAAATAATAATTTTAAATTTAAAGTTTTAGTACTTTGGTTTTTTTACTTTTTTTTTTTTTAAACTTTCTATATAGTTTGCATTTTATTTATTTATTATTTTCAGTTATTTTATTACATCAAGTTAAAATAAATGAAAATGTGAAATGTTGCTAACTAACTAAAATTAAAAGTTTTTTAAATTCTATTGTTTATTTGGTAACACGTATAAGGGTACACGATGAGCAATGCACTACTATCTGAATTAATAGTTAGATGGTTTTAGTTTTAGCAAACTATTATAACCCTTACATCTACAGAATTAATTCAATTTTATAATGTATTTTTTTGTGAAAACTACCCTTTTCTGTTAATTACAATTAACAGATTACAAATACAAATAATATTTACAATAATAATAATTCATAATATTTACAATAATAATAATTATATTTATAATTCGTTGTACAAGTGATTTTTATTTTATTTCCAGAACATATTTAGCTTCATTAAATAGGTATTTCCCCATTTAATTAATTTAATTTAATCTGACAGCATATCACACGTTAGCAAACATTATTGTAATACTGTCTGCAGGCTTCTTGTTAAACTTTGTCAACAGTGCACTAATGAAGTAAACCTTCCTGAGACAGGTTCATCAAGCTTTGCTAAATATATTCAGCCATAAGCTGTTGTCACACATTTGAGTTCATATGGCACCTTATGATAGCTTATATATACAAGCATAAGCTAATAGCAATATCACAAATATGTTTGCACATTATGGCGTGTCACAGATCATGATATTAAAAGTAATTCATACAGCAAACATGGATGACATGATGAAATGATTTATTTTAGATTTTAATGTAATGGAAAATAAAAATAGCAGAAGCTTTTAACATTTTGATATTCAAATAAAAAGTCATGGGATTATTTTATTGTCAGAATATTTTTGTCTATTTATAATCTGGTCTAAAATACTTTTATTGAGCTAGAACTAATTTTTGTGATTTGCAAACTCTCATTCTAGCCTAATGACTAAAAATCTCATTCTAGCCCGTTTCACACATACAGTCTTTATTGGTAAATTACCATAAGAGATCATGTGTGAACAACAGGAACTTTTCAAAAATACAGATAAATTGGTTCTGGATAAAGTGACCCGGGATTTGACCCGGGTTCGTTTGATTTTGGTCCATTCACACTGCCAGTGATTTTCCGGAATCAGAGAGTGCTTTTACACACAACCCGTAAAGACACGTGACATCGATGTGACATGTAAAGTCTCAGCAGCGTCTTAAGTTTGCTTATGAGATCCGATTTCTCTCTCGAGAAACCACGCTTGAGCATTTTTTTTCTCTGATTCGATCATAAACTAGCGCATTACGTACCGTTTCACTGCTGGCGAACGATCCCGGCTTCAGCGTCATCATTACGACACGGCATTGATTGCGGCTTTTGTTCACACAACGCGCGGTCTGTGACTGAACACGGCAATGTTACTAGGTCCCCAACCCGGCATTGATCCCGGCATCAATCCCGGGTCGTGTTTGCGTTCACACAGAAGACGCTCTGGCAATTTCCCGGGATCAACGCGCTGTGTGAAAGGGGCCTAAGGGAAGTTGTAACATTACCAGTAAATTACTGGTAATGTGCTCTGTGTGAACGCGGAATGAAGATTACCGGTATGATCACATACAACGCCAGAACGCGCTGACGGAAGAAGTCTGCTTTGGGCCAATCATAAAGTTCTAATGGAGATGACGTGATTACTCAGAAAAAACTATTAAAAAGCTTACTGTAAACAGCGCTATTTAAATATGTGCAAGATGATCATCTTTGACCGTTGCACCACGTCTCGCAGCTTTTTCAGCGTGTCGCACTCGAGACCCAGCCGCCTTTTCCATTCATCAGCGCTGCTGCTCTATCTCGTGTTTTTAAGAGAATAAACGCGTTCTGTTTGATCATCCCATTATGCCTTTCACTCAGACGTCAAAAAATGCAGTCAGATTGAACAGATAGTGAAACTAAAGTGCTTCCCCTCATGTGGGCGGATGAAGACAACGGCACGGCGTTTAAAGATCACTTCCGATGACTGACATCACAGAATTTACCGGTATTTCGGAGCTGATGTGTGAATGGTCTCTTACCAGTGAAAAGCTGGAACGCCGTTGCTTGTGTGAACAGCATATTTGTGTATTTACCGGTAAAGTCATTCTGGCAATTTTACTGTAATTTACTGGGATTGCTGTGTTAAAGTGGCTACTGACACTTTCTACAGTTTACATTGATACGCCAGTAGGTGACAGCAAAGCCCTGTCTTCATTAGTGAATTTGGGACCCATTCAACCCATTTGTATACATTTAAAACATTGATTAATTAAAAAACCAAGCAACTGAGCTATCTTTATGATTGAGTCATTGAAGCATTGGCTCTGATTCATTTAATACGCTGATTCATTCATCCAGGAATTAAAAGCGTGAGTCGTTGAATTATTCACTCAACCGATTCATTCAAAAACGCTAATTTATTCAAGAACACACTCAACAATTCTGTTAATTGTGGAATATTTTCTATGGTGTAGCAAAAACGCACTACGGAATACATTATCTACTTATCTATTGAACTGTTAAATAAAAGCAATGTGTTAATGAATCCAAATATGGCGTTAAACTTGAATGAACTGCTACATTCTCATCCGACGTTCTTTATGTGTCGCCATGTGAACTCGCACAATGATTGACACTGCAAGCTCCTCAATGTTTTCTGACCATGGCTTTCTGACCCAACTGGTCAATTTGGCATTGGTTTAAGCATAATTATATTGACAGCATCTAGATTCTGACCTGTAAGATCAGATATCACGTTAATGGAATTAGTTTAGTGTGACTGCTGCCAGTAGTTGAAGCACTTACTTTGATTTTTAAGGGAATAAATTAATCTGCACTGGCCAGTAGATCAGAATCTTCAGTCATGAATGCGCTCAAAACAAACTCATTACAAACTGTTGATGTTCGTGCATTGACTGTTTTATTACTTTACCCACGTTGCCTCTGCTCTGGAGGGGTTTTGATTAATTGCTCCTATCAGCCGCAAACTCAGTTCATCGTGTGCGAGAAGACAGACTATGGCAAGGCCAATGGATTTAACTCAACTATTCACAGCGGCTTTGATTTGCAGATAAGAGAACTCAAAGAGCATGGCAATTCTGGCAGGATAGCTCGACATTAGTGCCAGCTTGAAGTGATGTGAGAAAGATTAGATTGGATCTATTGGATTTTCCTTTGCAAAAGGTTCACAAATTCAACTGAGCAAAGGCTTAAATGCTGAGGTTGGCAGTCATCATATGTAGGTAAGCGTATGATAGAGTTTAAATTTAAGGGGGAGAGGGTGAAAATTAACAAAGAAAAATAAACATAAGATTTTATTGATTGATTGATTGATTGAAAGGAAAAACAAGATAAAGCAAATATCGGTGTTGCTTGCCTGCATTTCTAGGTGGTTTTGCTTGTGTTTCTTGACCTTTGATTTGTTTAAATCACTAACCCCAAATCTTTGCAGTACTAATAGTGCCGATGGCGAAGACAAGACCAAACATAAATGTACGAAGGTCAACAGAAACACAATACACTCTGAAAAAACGGATAATTATGATCCAGTACTCTCTCCTCCTCCTGAATTTCTATCTTCTCTTTATCTATTCGTCTTTTCTTCCACCCACAGCTTTCGTGCTCATTTTCTTGCTCAGTTTGCAACCCACATTAATTACATCCCCCACTTTTCTCATGTAAGGCTTTCATGTGTTACTTCACCACTTTTTGTCTTTGAGTGTCTTCATCTGTCCTCTAATTTGGTCTTTTCAGATAAAATAAATGCTCTTTCTACAGGTATCTTCCCGTAATAACGATGTTTGAAACTAATCTCAATCGGACATGTTTCTTACATAAGACTCATTCTCAACTTTTGCAACTTTCTGTCAAAAAGTTGGAGATGACCGCACACATTTGCACATCAATGACGCCCATTGGATTTGAACTGGCTGATGGCATTGGAAATGATTTTGCCATGAGCAACAGAATTGAGCTCAAGCAAAAGTGTCTCTCGCACATGTTTCTATCTGCCAGACGAAGGTTTGAAAAATGAAATCATAAAATAATAATGATGATGTTCCTAATCATCTTCATGCAACATTCATGCAGATGTTCTTCACGGTTGTTCTTGTTTATTTTTAGCATCATAACTTCAGTAATGGCTCTCTTTTGGGATACAGGTTTACAGGTGACAAATGATGGCATGACAGCTGTAAGTTGACAAATGCAAATTAATTAGATAGAAAAAAAAGTCAGTCTCTCCCCAGGTGTTATAAAAGTTGATGCATGAGCTTGTTAGGACTTTTCATAATATTTGACACGTTCCACTGAGCTTCATATGTTCACCTTTTACCTGTCAAATGTCACGCCACGCTTGACACTGTTGTCTTTTTTTGTCTTTTCCTGAAACACACACTGCTGCCATGTAATACATATCTCATTATAAACAATTGCATCAGGCATCAAAGTTCTTGTTATGTTTCTCGTACACAGTTCTTGTACACTTGTGTGTGTATTCCGCAATTCACCATAGACTTGCTCCTTTGAAATAAACAAGGTTGAAGTGCTGTGTAGACTGCAACACAAGTGACAAAGTAAAATAAATAAAACGTTTTGAAAGTGTAGAACATAACAATTTTAATGGAGTAGCACCTGATTTCATTGGTCACCGTTATCTTATTCTTGCCGTCCCGTCGTTCTAGAGTCTCTTTTTCATTGTTCCATCTCATACAGTCTCTGGCATGTTCTGCATGTGTGTTTGGCCTGGCATGGCGGGGCGCACTGACTTTAGGTGAGATCCATCATCATAACACAGGTAGGCAGCTTAATAATGCTGGTGTTGACTTGCTGAGTACAATGAGCCATTTATTTAATCTAACACAGTCATCAGACGCTGTCATTAGAGGAACCCAGGCATGGAAAAGAAAGAACAAAGCTAGATCAGTGTTCCGTAGATGATTTCCATGTGGTGCAAACATTATTCTCAGTTTGCTTTAGAAAGAAATGACTCCATTATCTCACAGTATCTTATTTCATGTAGTGCGGATAAATATATTCAGAATATATTTTCAAAATGCTTTAAGAATAGAATATTATTGACTTAAGACTTTGGAATTTTGCTAATGCATTTCTTTTCAAAATACACACAAAAAAAAAAATTCTGGGTTGTTTCAACCCAGGTTTGGGTCAAATATGGACAAACCTAACTGTTGTTTATACATTTAATTAAAAAATTTAAACCAATGATTGGGTTTGTCCATATTTGATCCAAACATGGGTTGAAACAACCCAGCATTTTTTAGATTGTATTATATATTAAATCTAATAGTGTAATAATATCCATATCAAGGTCACTAACGGGCCCTTTCTCAATACGGCATATTGTTTATATAAAATTATATTTTTTGAACAACGATATTAAAATGAACAACAATACCCATTATAAATGACAAATGCTAATGGCCTGGAGCTCGCACCTTAGAAAGTGTCTAAACAAATTACAAAACATGTTTATATATGAGTCACATACAGTATTTGAGGTGTAAATAACTACATTCTCACCTAAAAAGCTACATTTCGTGACACAACAACAGTAGTATTGTTTTAAAAATGTTTTTAAACACATTGTTTATACAGTACAGTATAATCTCACCACCTGACCTTTGTTCTAGTGTAACCTATTGTAGAAAAGCACATTTACGAGCCGCACGTGATGAGCTGTGATGTATGGGATGCTTTGGGACTGTGACAGATTGAACAGGCACTTCCACACACTCTCGCTCTCTTTAGAAGAGGCTGGATCAGTGGTCAGACGATCACTTAATCACTGCAGCTTCCACACAATCCTATTGACTTCACTGAGCTCAAGATTAAAGGTGCCATTCACTGATGCTCGGCATCGATCGCCTGCAAGCATATACATTTGAGCCCGTTGAGATGTAATTGTGCAACTGTAAGAGATAGAGAAGATAACTGGGTTCAGTGTTAATGCCTATTGATCCGATTTATGCAAATTTATTTATTTAGATTTTTAGACATTCTCCATTCTCTCTTCATGCAATCTCACTCTAGTCTTGTTTAATCCAACGCTGAACTTTGTAACCAGAATACATTAGCGGGCCAGGTTTGAGAAAATGTTAGAGTTGTGTTGGATACAGTCGTCCTTGTGCTCTGTTTTTTTTTTTTTTTTTTTTAGCATCTCTGTGTGTTTACAGGATAAGGCCCTTGACTACCATGACTAGTCCGCTCTGTAATCCTCACAAGTAGGCCACGGAGACTTCCAGAAGTCCCCGGAGATGACTTAGACCAGATGGTGAAGCACTCGTCCAGTCCCTAACCAACACACACACAAACACACTTCTTTAACCAGAAGTATTTATCTTGTGAAACATTCCCATGTATAAATATTTGAAATGGACTGAACCCACGTTTTTACCCCTGGTCTTGAAAAATCACAAATAATTAAGGCTGTGCAGACAAGTGTTGTTGGTTTTTCTATACGGCGAGACATAAGAAAAGCCAAATGTAAAGATTACAGTGCCTCATTAGACCCATTTCAGCAGTAAAATAGCATTTGAGGTGTGTTTACCTTTTAAAACGCATTTGATCTTTTTAACTGTATGCATGTGTGTGCATTGCAACAGCAAAAGCCTCCTGTGTTCATCCATACTGAATGAGATGAGCAGTGAAACAAGCTTGACAGCGCTGCATTAATTAAACATCACACGGCCAGCGTGCCGGAGCTCATTTCATGGCACCTTCTCGCTTGTGCCGAGTTTGTAAACAGAGGCATTGTGGTCTAACTTTCTCACACAGCTTCGCGCCTAAGTAGTCTCGTCAACCCGCTGCCGTCTGCCCCGGCGTCTCGCATCCTCGCGTTTCAGACGGAATACTCGTTTTTTCTGCGAGACTCTGATTGGAGCGCTGTTTTGATTTCATGCTTGATGAAACTGGAATTTACAGACATGCCACTTTAAAAGGAGTTTTACTTTAGTTACTAAACACTATAGCGTTCACATTTGAGTAGCTTCCAATTAGCCGAATGTTTCAGCTGACAATTCCAGTTTTCAGAGCATCATGGCGCGAGTTCCAAAAAGCCAAAATGGTGGGATCTAAAAAGGAAAAGCGCTTGTCTTTGGCAGAAGTAAGGAAATTATAAGAGTTTGGGACATTTTTAGGTGAAAACATATTATGATTTGATGAATCATCTTTCATATGGACTTGTCTAAATTGATGGAAATCAAACAATGCCTTCAGCCATCCAGGTCCACTGGCAGCTGATTAGCACTGCTGGAGATCTGTAATGGTACTGGCTGCATGCCATCTCACGAGAATCATTTGTTTCGGAGATTGTTTTGCGCTGTCATAAAATAGCAGAGGAACATGAAGCCTAAGAGCAGGTGCATCCTATGGAGCGAACAATTTTGATAATAGCTGATAATGTCAGGAGGATGAAGTCAAACATCTCCTGTGGTTCCTCAATCACATCTGAACATTGCTGCACCGTCACAAGATGTTATATATTAAAGGGAGGGAAGGCAGTGTTTTGCTTTTTGTTTTACAATTTTGTTATACTGGTTGAAACACTCTTCACATCCTGATAGCATTTAATTATAGAAGGTATAAATAATAAAAATGTACATTATGCCTATAAACATGTACATTACAGTATAGCACGCCTCTTGAGGCCAGGGGAGTGAGGTTAACATACACAGCTCTTGCTGGCCTATGTCCGTTACATATGTAGAGTTTAGTGGTGCACGATATATCGGCCGCCGATATAATATCGGCCGATATGGTAAATTTTTTACACATCGGTATCATTCCGATGTCAAAATAGGGCCGATAAGAACAGGCCGATAATCATTCCGGTGTATTTGACGTGTGTGTAGATGTGAGTGTGGGGGCGGGGATGTTTGTTTTTGCACGACCACATACATTACGAGCGCAAGTCCTGTCAGTTTAAACATCAAGCCAAGGGCGTAGGCTTAGGGGGGGAGGCTAGGTAATAGTCAGGGGATGTCCCCACCAAAGCTGAGACCAAACCTAAGCCCATGCATCAAGCGCAAGAAGACTGGAACTTGCGCGCTGTTTTCTGTCAGCCTTACTAAGGCGTATTTTTGTCCCGCCAAAGGCTTATTTGACTGGTGAGTGATGTAGATGACGAGTGATGTAGATGAGTGATGTAGATGACCGACTGCTGCGCTTGTTTAACTGAGAGAACGAGCAGAGAGAGTGAAAGCCCCGGTCACGCGCGCACTCTCACCGTCTTCAAACTGTCTTGCTCTCACTCCCTCCACGATGGCACACGATGGTAAAAGGTCGGAAGACCGAAGTTTTTTTTTTTTCTGAACTACCACTGGTTGTGAACTGTGCTAAAATAACGTTGCCTTATCTTCTCTGAAAAGCTTTCCACACATTCAGATGACATAAACCACACTTTCAATAAACAAAATAAAATCTATGTAGTGATGAAAAGTGTTTAGACAAATCTTGTGCGATGTCCTAAACTGCCTGGATAATCACACATCGTGTGCCGTAGTCCGTTAATGACACGTCCGATCCGCGAACTAATGACTCCAATGAACCGATTCACTTTAATGAATGGTTAAAACAACTGATCTGTCCAACACTGAACTCAAGAGACATAAATCGGAAACACTTTACAATAAGGTTCCATTTATTAAAGTCTAGTTAACTACATTAGTTATCATTCTATTAATATTAGTTTCTATGCGGATTTACTCCATGACCCCAGTCATTCTAGAATGATTCATTCTTTCCAAATAGGCTAGAGCTATTCAAGTCATCTGGTGAAATTGTTTTTATATCACAATATACATCGATATCGACATCGGTAAATATCGGTATCGGCCATAACAGCAACATTAATATCGGTATCGGCCACAATTTTCACATCGGTGCATCACTAGTATAGTTGTAAACAGACAGTCACTGAGCACTGCAAACATGCAGTCGGTCGCCACGTTTTACAGTTCCTCCTGAACCAAAACAAAGAGCTTATGCTGCTTTCATACCATGTAGCTGCTCACGTCCTCGAACTCAGATTTATGTGTTTCTATGTCAACACTATCAACACCAAAATGAATCTGCAGCTGTCAGATGGTAGAAGTCAGAGCTGGAATGTTATTGTAATGTTATGTGCTTTGAGACGTGAGGATGGGATTTTATGCTTTCAAAGCTATAGCTTGCTGTTGCTAGGCTCTCAGAAATCGCCTACCTTAAGTATAGTATGCACAATACATTTTTTCTTCTTTTTACTCTTAAAGAATGCTTCAGGACTTTTATGAAGGATTTCTCGAAGGACTGTGGGGCGTCAAATATTGTCCATGCCTGTAGTGCTCTAAAGTTCGAAGAGTCTCTTCTCACTTTTCTTTGCGTTATTCAAAACCTCTGACCCTGTTAACATACAGCATGTCTTTCTTCCATTCTTCTCTTTGCTTTACAGACCCTTCCCTCTGTATTCTCCCAAACACAGGCACATGTTCCTTCTCTTTGATTCAGTCGGATAATGGAGCAGATTTCCTTGATCCATTCTCTCCACATAGCAGGAAGGTTTTTCTCTCTCTTTCTCATTTTTTCTCTTTAATCAGACACATGGTGAAGGAGAGCAAAAGAGGGGATTTCATTGTTGCACTCTCCTTATAGATCATAAATGACATCCAAATCCCGTTGGACTTCCACTTGATGCTGTTTCCAGTGTATTTTAGTGTTAGCGGTGGTGAAATTTTTGTTTATTTTTACTAATATATTGAACATAAGTAGCAGTATGTTTATTCAGTTTGGTCCATTGCTTGTGGAAAACATCTTTTATGTATTATTTTGTGGTATTTATTTTTAAAGAGGCACTGAATGCATTAATACTAAATGTACTACATTTTAAAGGCAGAAATGCAGATTTATATGCAGATGCAAGATTTTTTTTTTTTTTTCATTTACTCATTGTTTTAATGCCAAATATATGCAGTCAATTTAGCATTTAGAGATAAACTAACTGTTAAAAAGTTCACTATGGCTCTTCTGCTTTGTGGCAAAAATATTTTATTCCCTAAAAAGAAAAGGAATAGAAACAATCAACTTTGTTTCATTCATTTTTAAGGGGAAAAATATGGTACTACAGTACTAAAGCTATATTTTTCTGAAATAAATGTACTCTGCGTTCAAAGTGCTTTATTGTAATTAAAATGCATTGTTTCCAACCAAATCAAGTTAAATCGCAATTTTCTGGATGGTTGCTAGGTCTTAGTGAGCTTCTGATATCTAGATATGTTATAACTATGCACTTTTAATCTTTTTTTAACACTAGCTCTACTGGAAACTAATGAAGTAGCACTGCAAAACTCTCAGCGTTCCTTGTACTGGCAGTCATGGCCTAAAATGGTCAAGACTTGAGGGCATGGGATGGATTTTTTATCATATGGAATTCATTTGCTATCTGCGCAGACTTCAAAGCGAGAGCTCTCCCGTCCGGCCCGTACCTTTCTCGCACCATAAATGGTCGCTCAAGGAATGTCATGAATCAAATTATGTGCTTCTGAAATTCCCACTTGTAGGGCAATGCTACATGAAGAAGGGGGCTCAACTATTTATAACACCCAGAGCTCTGGCAGCTATCAGGAACATGGACGCCTGGATTTTCAGTTTACAAGCTCTCCAAAAAAACAGCAGAGCACCCTGGAAAAACGTACATAAACAAAAATAATGTCAGGAGGTTTTCCAAGAGTAATAATATACTGTGTGTGGCTATTCGGACTGAGTTGTATGACATGTGATAGTAGAAATTTCTTAACAGTAAATAGTTGCGCAGTGTGACATTATATTATATGTAAAAAAATATATATATATCTTTTGGTTTGTATCCATAAAAAATAAAACTAACTAAATAAATTATATAATTAAAAAGCACTATGTCGTTTTTTTTTTTCGCCACAAGTGGGCGCAGTTTCCAACAATAACAAAGGCGAAGGTTGATGACGCAGTGATGAGCTGAATGATGGGACTTGCTGTCAAGCTGATGGATCTAATAATGTTTATGGATGTGTGCAAACATTCATGTTTTTTAACATTACAGTGGTATGAAGCAGGTCGCGATTGCTAAAGAGACAGATATCACACACGAGTCCCGCGGATATAAAGGAATAAGGACATTTAATTCTACAGAACTACACGCAAGAGCTGGATTACTCCCTCAGGTCAGTTTATTAGACGAATTAAACTTGTGAGGTAACGCAGCGCTGCTTCACTTGGTCTAGCGTTACACTATCACACTAAACGGCATTTAAATGTGTGTTGAAAGTTATAATGTTATACTACGTGTTAGTTCGTTTGCTATACGAAACCGATCAACATTAGAATAACATACTGACCATATTCTAACATTTCATCATGTTGAGCTACATTGTACATTTGCTCACCTGTCTAATAAAGCTGTCAAGTCGTGACTCGTGAAGCTCTGTCGACTCCAAGTTAGTCTCGGACGTGGAGCTCTCGGCATCTCAAAAACGCCACGCTGATATTGATCCTCATTTTAGTTCTCCTTGTTTGTCCCAAAGTCTGCTTGCCATGGTCTATGTTTGAAAGAAACAAGAACTTTGTGCCGCTAAACGTTACGCACTACGCAGTTGTCCACGTCTGTCGCCATGGTTACGTCATGGCTACGGCAGTATGAACGGAAACTGAGGGTAGCGCGGTTATTGCGTCATTGACAGGCGGCATCTTTTTCCGGGACGGCCACTTATTTAAAATTGGAATTTCTCTGAAATAAAAAAATCTTTTGAGACTTTTGGGATATTGGGTACAAAACTGCAGGAAAAAAAAGTACAAAACTGCAGGAAATATATCACACTGTGCAAGTGATTTTTGGATATTTTATTACAAAATTCTTGTACCGTTAAATTAAATGTGTGTATATATATATATATATATATATATATATATATATATATATATATATATATATATATATATATCGTTTTAAATATACATTTTATGACATTTTAAGACTGTCATTGTTGTGTGCTTAAAGACTTTTTAAACTTTTATTTAAGTCATGGATTTATTTCATCTTTTTCATCTTTAACTTTGAATAAGTGATCAAATAGAAGCCGGCACAATGTGAAACATTCATTGCAGCCCTTCAGAATTGTAGCTGAAGGCTAAAGTGGATTGACATTAGACCGTAATAGACTGTATTTAGTTGCTTTTAGTTGTTTGCACAAGTGTCCTGTTGGTTTCTCTCTAAACGTAGCGGAGAGTGTTTACAGCTCACCGTCTGATGGGTTCATTACGGACGAGGCAGTTTGGAAATTGCTCGTCATTAAAATTCAGAACTTTGTAACTTATGAGGATGAAACAGAATCACAGGCTTTTGATATTTTTCTGGTGCTGGAGATGGAGTGAGGATGAGAGACTACTTGGTGAGCGAAGATAAATAAATCAGGGTTGAGTAAATAAAAAATGATGGCGTTTCTTGCACAAAATATAGCTTTGTTGGAACTGCAGACTTTTAGGTGTAGACGTGGCACGGGTCCATCAAATCGCAATCGATTATCGCAGAGTTCTGCTCCACAATTTCTTTGTAATTGCTTGTTTATATTTTTTTTATGCTTGATGGAGCAATTTCCAATAAAAGACCAAATGTTTTCCCAATTATTCCTACTATGTTTTTGGAAAAATAAATACAGGCTCTTGGACTCAATTTTACCCAGCAGTTTCCCACCAGTCCAAAGTCCATTAAACTGCATTTTTGATTGGGATGTCGTTGGTTTTTAGCCTAATGAGCCACATTAGAAATCCGCCCAGTTGTTTGATGAATTTAGGACAAGTCTCGGCATGATCCGGGTGCCAAGACTGTTAATAAAAAGGTTAATGAGAGGTTAACAAGAAAAAGAAGTGAGTAAATGGGAGAACCTCAAGTCATTATGCAAATGTGATTTTAGGCGAAAACATCCCGCTGAGGCCGCTATGCTAATGAGCTGATGAATATCTTTTGGGGTGGAACCACCTTCGCTTTTGATGTGAGACCAGAGGAGACTGTAACTATCGCTACTGAAGCATTAAAACTGGATTGTTTGCTGGAGGAATCATAATGGCATTAAAAACAAGAAATTACAATAAGTCATGATATGAAAATGAAAATTCTGTCACCAATTACTCAACCATGTCATTCCAAACTTTGTGTAAAACTGTGTTTTTTGGAAATTCTTCAGAAGAGAGAAATGCAATACAAAAGTTGAGTAAATACACTTAATTTTTGCTGCACTTCTAGTCCTCACTGAGTTTTTAGTTATCGTGAAGCTGTGCTTGTAGTCAGCTTTTACTTCATGTTTCAGCATCTGAAAGTCTTCGAAGACCAAAGCAGGGTCTTGTTCGTCTGAAGTTCAGAGAGCAGTCCGGCATGAAACACTTTCAGACATGCTGAACTTTTATTGTGCGTTGCAATTATAAGCAATTTTATAAAAGCAGCTTCTCGTCCGTATTTCTCAGACTCAGAATCTATGGTTAGTTAGAAATAAAGGTTGATGATGTGCAAAATAAAGACATGGACCTTTCGGAGCAAACGCTGAATTCAGAAAAGGGAGCAAAAGCTCAATAGTAATTCATTAGATGTGTGCACAGGTGTTTTTATTTCAAGAAATGAATGTGATGTTTTTTTGGATGGAGTTCATCTAAGCGAGCTGAACCCAAATGCTTGCAGTCCGATGTGATTTTTGATCAGGAGAGATTGCCAGCGCCGGTATCAGGGGAAGTCAATCTGGTTTGACCTGGATTACTTCTGCGAGGAAGCACATCTCATGAAAGATGCATCACCTCTGCTTTCCTTTGCCACTCAACATTCCCGCTATCTCCCACTTTAGGGAGGGTCAGAGCCTTTGAAGGTCCTTGTTTTTATCGTGGCCTTGGAACCCGGAGCCTTTCAGCGCTGCTTTTCTGCTGTTGGGCTTTTAGACCCCCAGAGACCCTAAACTTGCGCTGCTTTCGAGTCATGTCAGAATGATCGTGTTTACGAGAATGTTGTAGTTTTCTATTGGGGGAAACCTTTTAGTCAGAGCTGGTCATAATAGCAAGATGTAGGTGTGTCCCAACATCTCAAAATAGTTGAAGAAAGCCTCATGTATCGTGTTTGTTGAGTGTGTGACTAATTGAACATACTGTAGATGTGGCTGCAAAGCACGATTCTCATTCCTTTTTTGATGCATCGATTTTTTTTTCCTCCAGAATGTTTTACATTTTTAGCAGAATGAACATTTGTTTGATGTCAACATAGAACAACTTCAATTGATCGCAAGATTTAATTTTGAATGCGTATTGTAAAATTTGAACAAAAAAAAAAGAAGCTCATTTTTTAAGCCTAAGCATCCTTTACTTTTAAGGACATAAAAAGTCTTGATTTAAGTCTACAAATTTGGTAAATAAATATAAAAATGCAGTGTTTTCATATTCCCTTTCCTTCTGAATTGATGTTTTTTAATCACATAATGTTTAATGACTATTTTAAAAAGTATTTATGAATTTGTATTTGTTTTTAAATGTGTTATTTATTTAGAAATGTAAATGTTTATTTATTTAGAATGCTGTATTTATTTTAGTTTTTTTTTTTTTTAGTTTGTATTAACATTTTTGTTAATTGAAAAAAAGCTGAAATAACATTAAACATCAATAGATAAAAAAACATAACCAACTGTTGAAGCACTAAAATGACTAACTAGAAATAAATAAAAACTAAAGCTTAAACTGAAATAAAAACAAATTAAATGAAAATATTCATATTTAGAAAATAACAAAACTACTAAAAATTAAACTAATATTAAATTAAAAACTGAAAATATATATAAAAAAATACTATTTTTTTAAAAGCTACAACAAAAAAGCGTGCATTATGAATAAAATAAACTTCCCCCTCAACTGAATATGCATTAAATGTGTTGATTTTAACCAAGATTGTGCTGCAAGATGTTGTTTTTGTTCAACTATATTTAAGTTATACCTGTTATAGGCTAACCTGCAATTGTGCACATTTTTACTTTACTCCATTTAATTCCCTTATATTCCCATATATTCACGTTAATTCCCATGGGAATTTTGCAACCCTAATGATAAATAAATAATACTAAAATAACACTGTAAAAATACGTGAAAAATAAAGTTAAGTTACCAAAAGTGTCTCCACTAAACCTGCTTGAATGCATCATGTCGCAAGGTTTTCACAGGTGTAATTTAGTTTAGTTACCGTGTTGTGTGCTGAGTTTGCTGTCGTTAGGCTAAATTGTTCGTTTACTTCAACTCATAAAATGCGTCCCTGTTCTGTTGTCCTGCTATTGGCATGAGCAGATGTCTGTAATTTCCAAGCAGCAGGTCGCAACTAATGTTGTTCTAAGCAAAATGACCCGTTCTACAGATGGGCTGTAGAATCTGAATACGGTCTTTCTCTAAAGACATCAGCAGCACTTCCCTCAGGCGGGCCGACCGCTGTTGAACTGCATTGGCACGAGTCGGGGAACGGATGAATGATGTGTCCCTTCAATCATCTATCAAACCCTGGAAGTTCAATGATTTTCTTCATATTCATCAGCAAGGTCAGGACTAACTTGCCTACATGGGCTATGTGATTGACAGTGATGTAATGGCCAGACAGAGCAGTATGTGTGTCACGTCTCTCGCCTCTACCTTGCCAGAATAATAGTGTTGCAGCCAGGTTTTTATTCTATGTGGAATTTTTTTTTTTTTTTTTTTTTTTGGGAAAAGCTCTAGCCTACTTTACTTCCGGAACAACAGAGAGCCATATTGTTATTGACACAGCGGCCCATGATGTGGCTCTCGTGACGAATTGTGTCACAGATTGTGAGATTGTATTTTGAATATCAGTACTGTATGATTCAGCTTTGCTTTGCTACTTGGTAACATCATAGCAAGCACCAAGAACACAGTAGAAAGGATCTAGCAACATCCCAGCGACTGACCACACCATCATAACGCTTCCATACAGTGAACATCTAGTGTTGCATGCGGGTTGCATCATTTATCCATCCAGTCTTCATAATATATTTATGTAGTCAATTGAAGTGTCTTCTGGTGTGGAAACATATATTGAGAGAATACGGATTTATATAGGAAATATTTTAGCAGGGGTATGCTTATAGGGATTTCGTACACATGAATAAACCGGTTGATGAGAAAATGTTGCCTATTGTGTACTTTACATGGAATAACTTAAATCAAAGGAAATTATTTCTAATTATTTTAATTGTGAAACATTTCCAGTTTGAGTGAATAAGGATGTTCAGTGATGTGATTTTATCCGTTAGGAAATGGTGAAAAAATAAAAAGTGGAAGAGGAGGGGTTAGTGATGTCACTTTTGGAGACAGAGCAGGTTACATTGCGAATGTTCACACATCAGTGTTATTTTAGCATTATTTAAATACTATTATAGTATTTATTAATATTTTGAATGAGATTTTATATTATCATTTTGTATTTAATTTTAGTCATTTTGTTATGCTTTTGTCATTTTTATATATTTCTAGTTTCCTTTCATTTTTATTTCAGTTTTATTTTTAGTCATTTTTATACTTCAACTTCAACTTGTCTACGTTTCCCGTGTAATAGTTATATTTTATTTCAGCTATATATATATATACAAAAAGCTTCTCTACCTCTGAGTGAATGAAGAAAAGAGTCGACAGAATACTGGAACAGTTCAGCCAGATTGCATCACATTTGTTGTAACAACATTTTGGTGCTGATGTGTGAAGATTGCCAATGCGGTATAAAGACGGAAAGCTGTTGCGAGTGTGAACAGCAGAATATAATCGGTTGTTTTTACAGCAATCTAACAGGTTTTATGTGTGAAACTAAGACCACGAAGGTGTATTCATACTTTGCACGTGACGTCACAAATACTGGCTGGCGGGCGAGAACATCGTTCTCCAGCGACGAAACCCAGTAAACTAATCAAGGATCTTGCCAGGACGTCGCCAGTTTTACTATACAAAAGTTGGTGTTTTGAGGTTTGTGATATCTATGGTTTTCAATGAGAACCAGAGATGACCCAACAGTGGAGCTAGATTATTCTCGGAGGAATTATTACTGCTCGATTATCCTAAAAAAACCTTGTCTGCTTTACACAATTTAGCTACCTTGGAGTTAATCCTATTCCTAGTCCATAGGTATGCAGCTAGCTCGCTAACAGACTTGATAGCTACTAAAAGACCCATAAGACCTGGAACTACAGGACTCTACATTGAAAATACCCGTTTGTTGCCCGCCAGATATCCATGGTAGTCACGTGACTGCAAAGTATGAATTATAGGTGGTAACATGTTGATTTTATGTTGAGTTTAAAGCAAAGACACAAGTGGAAAGCATTATTGAGCACAAGTGGAACGCATTAGCTATCAACTAAAAGACTCATAGATTGTTCGTTTTAACCTCTGTTCACGCCCGTTACAATAAACGCTGCGTGAACAAAGCCGCCGGAGCAGAATGAACCGCTTGCACAGGCACACCACACGCATGCCCTGTGAGGGACACGGACACAGGCGACACTCAGCGCTGTCCTGCGGGGCTGTGGATGAATCGAGTGAAGCAGCGCTGGACTCCTGAGGCTGTTGAGTGGGCGAGCGAGAGCTTTCTGCCAGCTTCACACACATAAACCTTCCTCTCCACTCCCTCCTACAGCCAAAAACATGAGTGCTCTCCAGACGCCACCACTCCCCTCTTATTCTTTCTCCTCGTGTTTTCTGTCTCTATTAACAAGCCTCAGTCTGCTGAACGTAGGTAGACATTTTGTATTCTAGCAGCCGATACAGTTCATGGTACATATTTAAGCTTGTTGCACTACATACTTTCTAATAAATAGATGTAAAACTGAGCTCTTTATGTGTGCACTGCTCTGTGTGGATGTCTCATACTCTGCAGTATCCCCAGGACGGACTAAACGGTTTCCCAGACAAGGCTAAATCCTATCTCAGACTAAAATGCATGTTTGAGCTGTTTTAACTGAAAGCAACTTGCACTGGTATATCTTAAAGGGGTGGTTGATTATGATTTCACTTTTCTAACTTCAGTTAGTGTGTAATGTCGCTGTTTGATGCATAAACAACATCTGCAAAGTTACAACGCTCAAAGTTCAAAGCTAAGAGAGATATTTGCTTTTAAAGAAATAGCTTTTTAAGGACTACAACAAACGGCTGGGAACTACGACATTCCTCCCGGGTTAGTGACATCACCGACCCTAACATTTACATAAACCCCGCCCCCGGGAACACGATTTATAGATGATCAAGACTAATCAATGACTAGAAGATAACTACGCATCATCAGCTACATAAATTCATCAACTAACCAATCAGAAATGTCCTGTTCATTCTACATGTTGTCACTTCTTCCCGAGTCTCTCCATTAAGACATCATCTGACTCCGGTTTGAACATAAAAGGCTAAACGTTTTTGAAATTTTCAGTGCATGTGTGTGTGAGGTAAAAAGCAAGGGCGAAATTGTCAATCACACATTGGGGGGGACAGCTGTGGGACTTTTTGTGTTGGCGCATGCACACATTTTTTTTTATCAAAATAATAAATAAAAAGTCAGAGTCCGAATGTTTGTAATTGTATAACACAACAAGGAATTTTATTACATCTGATCGTCAAACCAACGTATACTCACCCTGTAATGATTACAGCATCGGCATCAATTACAAGCCTGAATTGACAACAAAGCGGCCAGTGATCTCTCTCTTATATTCTTCTATAAACATATAGTGGCTATAAACATTTTGATTAAATTACTGTTACAGGATAACAATATTCTAATATCAAGTCTTCCTGAGCAATGATAGTAAAACAGTTATGTACTAATGAGGGAAAATGCTGGGTTTTTTTATAGGGGAAACCCTCTTTTCCACGAGATATTGAAGCCAAAAAATTATCCTATATTATATTGTGAATTAATGTAAAACGCGTTGCGGCAGCATACGATACAGACATAGACAAAGGCGGCTTGCGTGCCTATTGGCTGTCCTGCGGCAACTGCAGCAGCCAATCGAGAGAGGCCCTTTGGTGACGGTCCAATGGGGGAGGATATTTTATGTAGAGCTATATCTTTGTTTTGAATGCAGTAGCGTGTGCAGTAACGTTAGCTAGCTGTCGGCTAGCTTATCAATAGTCCCTCCCATTCATACAAGCTGTATAGTATTACAGTCGAAATTTACAAATTCTACAATTCGAAATTCTAGTGAAATTCACCTGGTCGTTATCTAAGGGATTATGTCAGCCAAATACAGGATATTTACCATTCATAGATATGTGCCAAATGTCTGTCAGGTTTCGCGCTCCTAACTCTTCTTCTGTTTGGTTTTTCCTAACTCACTGACGGACGGTGCACGAGCTACTAAAGGTATAGGGAAAACATGACATGGATTTCAGGAGAAATAGGTTTTGTTAATGTATAGTGTAAGGCAAGTCGAATGGATTTGGGAAATGGACCGGCCGGGATTTTTTCGGAGCTGGAAAGAAAGACGTATTTGCAATCACATCGATATTGCCCGCATAATCATACAGTATGATCAAATATTGGGGGGGACAAATTGTCCTTCTTTGAATATTGGGGGGGACGTGTCCCCCTGTCCCCCCATAGAATTACGCCTATGGTAAAAAAACACAAGCTGTTGTAGCTCCGCCCCCTGTGCCGGGAGCAGCAGCTCATTTGCATTTAAAGGGACAGACACAAAACGGTGAGTTTTTGCTCGCCCTCAAAAAGTGACAACTTTAACATGCTATATAACAATATCTGTGGGGTATTTTGAGCTAAAACTTCACATACACACTCTGGGGACATCAAAGACTTATTTTACACCTCGTGAAAAGGACATTATACCACCCCTTTAAAATGTCAGTGCCATTGTTTTGTCTCAAGATGTACATCAGTAATGTGTTTTTTTTTCTTAGGCATGTTTATAAGAGCTACTTAAATGTGCTGTACGTTTTTGACTGTACTAAAGCATCAAAATACCATAATATGTTTGCAGATATTTAGGAAACACGTTAGTTAACTCGTTTCTCTGAAAAACACTTCTACAGCCAGTTATTTTACTTTGAAATGCCGTTCCGTGTTGAAATGTCTGTTTTTGTTTTGGTCTGTGCGATACCGCAAGTTGCCAGTTTACCCAATAGTATTTCCCCACCACAGGTTTCCAGTTGGTTGAAAACACAGCGTATTGCAGCCAGCAAACAAACTGGGTCAGAGATTGCAGATTCTACCCAACCTAAAAAGCCTCCGCACCCTTGTTATATAGCATATTAAAACGCGATGTCAACTCATCATTAATCAACTAATGTAAGTCTCCTCGCATTCCATTGTCAATTGCGCTCGTTCCTGTTGTGTGTCCTAAATCTAAACAATAATAGTAATCACGGATTGTCTTGGATCTTGGATCTTAATCCGTTTGGCTAGCGCACTTCTGATAATGTTTACACGTTAGGTCAGTAGACGGAGAGTAGACGGCCTTTTGTTTCTGTTCGAACGCATTCGTCCACATGAGCGTTTACACTACGAAAGCAATCTGGTCGAAAGTGGACAAGCTGAAAATGTTTTAGACCCCTTTTACACCGGTATTTAGCGTCGTCCACTTGTGATCCGGTCGACCAAAATGCATCTTAATAGCAGGTATAAACAGGGCCAAAGATAATTCATATCAGAACTTGTGCACGTTTGATGTAAAAATAACAACCTATGCAATGCTACTAAAAACTAAAGTGACATATCAGAGACACATTTCAATAACGTAAATGCACAGGTGTGCACACCACTGAATATATATATTTATGTAAAGTGAGTGATGAGTAGGCCTACACATCACAAAAGAGTGAAGTGGAACGCAGACTAAACTCGTCAACCTTGAGCTTTTGTACTGGCGTTTGAATGGAAGTGCATGGAGTCGCAGTCTGTGGAGTGTTTTGCAGCAGCGTGTGGTGTGTGTATGAATCTACTGACCTTAAGAGAACAGCTCGTCAGCAATGCTAATTCCCAAAGCAAAATCACAGCTGTGACATGAGGAATGCTGCCTGCAAAATGCATTTCAATATGATTTGTTTTATAGAGGTTTTTTTTTTTTCATTCATATTGCCTGTACAAATGTTGACATTGAACAAAAATAAATAAATATTACTTACATCTGCATTTATTTATTTAGGACATGCTTTTAGCTTTTATTGGCATACAAATGGATAAAATACAAAAAAAGAGGGATATTATTTTGAAATGTGTGTGTGTATATATATATATATATAAAATAAAGTTTAGTGAAATGATAAATTCACTATATTACTATATTACATAAAAAATAATGTAATATGTATTGCTATTTATACTCGTTTATATATAAATATATATATATATATATATATATATATATATATATATATATATAAACGAGTATAAATAACAATACATATATTACATTATTTTTTATTAATTTAATATTTTTTAATATTTTTATCATTTCACTAAACTTTATATATATATATATATATATATATATATTTTATATATATATATATATATATATATATATTGTGCACATGCTTTTAGAATAACTTGATGGCTAAAATAACTTTAAGTTGCATTATAAACATAAATGGTCTAAATCTGGAGACCATCACACCCTTAAAAATGGATCATAAATTATTTCTTCCTCTCCTATAGAACATGATTTATAAAAGGGTTATGCGATTTGTGTTTTGTGTGTTTGGCTTAATTACTCTTGCATATCCTAATGTTTCTGGTTTGCGCTGTGATCCACGCCAAGTGGTTGCATTCCTGGCACATATAAATGAATTCATCATTAATGAAGACGTTTTTTGAGATTATATTTTCAATGCTGGAAATGTTTACATTGCTCCCATGGAATATCTGAAGAAAGACACGAGATGACAAACTTCAGTGTGTTGAATTCAGTCTCTCTTGTATTAATGCATTTGCATATTTAAAATGATAGATGTTTCTTTGCGTTTTCTATTTGTGTTTGTTTCAAGTTTTGTAAAGTCTGAATGGGCACATTGTGAAAGACAAGACACAACTCACTTCTCCATCCCCACCCACGACAGCCTCTTTATTCTGCTTTTTTCCCTCCTGGTTGTTGTGTTATTGATCATTGTTCTCAGAGGTCTGAAAGAATTAACATTGATTTTATATCAGCCTCTAACTTTGCCTTTGCAGCATTATCTGAAACTCTTCTGGTGCTAAAGCTCGCTGTATAGCGTTTGTTTAGGCCGAAACAGACTGTAGAGAATCAACTGGGCAAAAAGGGACATCAGGTTTACTCACTAAAGATAACCCGAAATGACTGTATCAGTACACAAGCAGAGCAAAGCAGAGTTACCTTTATTTATATTTATTTCTGAACTTTTTATAGACATGTTTAAAGTGATAAAAGAAAGTGACAAGATATATTTTTTAAATATATATATATAAATGTATCTGCCTCAATTGAGCGCACAAGTTTTTTATGCATATTTTTAGAATTTATGCACATCTCGGCATTTTTTTATGCAATATCCCAAAATGCACGTAAAAATAGGTGGATGGAAACATAGCTAATCAAAGTTTAAAATTGTTAAATGTAATTTGTCTTAATATGATCCATATTAAGGAATTTTGGAATATCATCCAAACCCGTTTACAAACGAGGAAACTTTTATTAAAAAAAAAAGTATTGTTTACCATTTTGTGATGCCAGAACCTGTACAATCCTCACACTGCGTCCCAGTGTGTTCAAAACGTGCATTTTATACATTTAGAAATGTGAATTTGTAAATGTAAATTGACAAATGTAAATGTGACTTTAATTGATTAATGCTCGATTAAAAGCGATCATATGGCTCATTCTTTCAGACTCAAAACCACGCTGAGCTAAATTCTAATTGGAAAGATATCGATTGAGCGGCTCAATTTGAGCCCTTTAACCAGGGAGCGAGATCCATTTGTCGTTATTCGCTTTCCTGGCCACATCTGAGCGCGTTTGTCTTTACCCTGCGCCTGATATGCATTCTGTGCGTGTCCAGAAAGTAATCAGCATCCGCTCAGATTACAGGCTGCCAGTCATTGGTATTCCTGCGCCGCCGTGTGCTGAGACCGAGGAAAGGAGGGATGCATCGGAGGAGATGGGTCATCACTCTTGTCTTCCTTCTCCTAATGGGGTCTGACACGGCTCCGGTGGGACAGAGTAATCAGACCAGTGCTCCCAGCTCGAGGCGTAATGATCAGCACAGCTGTGCAACAGTCACGCATGCGGCTTCAGAATAGCGGCTTCGATTTCTAACATCTTATCTTAATTGTGGGACTACAAGCCAAACATGTTGTAAACGTGGCTCTGGTTTTGCATATTTTACTTTGGACATCAAGCGATGACACAACACAGTACCATGATTGCATTTGTTTCAGTTTGTGCAGCTTTGTCCGTGACTTTTGAGGATGAAAGCATGTCATGCAACCGGTCTGTGTTGACACCTGTCTAATGTAACTGAGTGACAGATTCATTTGCTCAAATACCATACAGAGTTTGATGGGGCACACAGTCCTTGACATCAACAAAAGACAGATTATTTATTTATTTGACATTTTGCACTGAAAAGGTAGTAACCTAACAATGGTAACATTTAAATTAAGTAGTTTTATTCGAGTATCACACATTTGTGCGTGTGTGTGTGTGCGTGCGTGTGCGTGCGTGCGTGCGTGTGTGTAGGCTACTTTTTTACTGCCCTTCAGAATCTACATGGTTCTGCCACAGTATTTTTTATTTATTTTTATTATATATATATATATATATATATTAGGGGTGTAACGATACACGTATTCGTATTGAACCGTTCGGTACGAGGCTTTCGGTTCGGTTTTCGGTACGCATTTTTAAACCGAACGGTTCGTTGGACCATTTTTCCTGCCGACCAAATATTCGTCATTTCCAATGTAGGCGCATCGCTCGTGGCAAGCGCGCTCATAATGTAAGAGACGCTGGCGTGACCACAACCACAACCACAACATTACATCAAATGGCAAATGTAATGTAAGCGGAACGAAACTGAGCTACTCGTTATTGTGTGGTTGACGGACCGTTTATCAGACCAATGCAGCGCGAGCCGATCTTAATCATCAGCACTGTTACTACACAGCGAGCGAAATCCAGTAAAGAAAAAATTTGAATTCGCCAGTGAAGTAATAACATCGCTGCGAGATCTAGTGAGAAACATTCACATTTCTCATTAACGGATTAAACAGCGCTGACGTGGAAACCAGGAAGAAACATTGTGCCATGAATGAACTCTTCAGTGTCCACAGATCAGCAACATTCACCATGGGTTTACCGTAGTAACACTACTAACTGTGACCATGGGAGTTTGGGAGGAATAGTAGGCTATAATGCTTTCAAGTAACATTACGTCGGTTTTATCAAATGTTAATCTGAACTAAAATAAACCTTTGTTTATAACTACTACAATATTACATTTCATTTTGTTCAAGGAGCTGTTTTGTTTTATATGCTCCTAAGAAAAGTCAAGTATAGCTCCATCATTGCTCGAAGTAAAAAAAAAAAATCATACTTTATGATGTTAGTTTTAATAAAAATATAATTAAAAAAATTAAATCAAGGAAATTTCTCTGCCATTTCTTTCTTTTTGCTGTATCGAAAACGTACTGAACCGTACCGAACCGTGAATTTTGTGAACCGTTACACCCCTAATATATATATATATATATATATATATATATATATATATATATATATATATATATATAAATATAATATGTGTTATATATGTTTTTATTTATTTATTTGAAAAAGACGTTCACATTGACAGTGATTTGCAGCAACAACTTCAAACATTTTAACTGTCAATAAGCGTTGACGGGATGTAGAATTCAACTTTGTGCCCAGTGACAAAAACGCAAGGAGATTGTTTATCAGATCCCCTGGTCGGTTTAAAGATGTCCTGTATCTGCCTTTCTCATTATGTTTTGAAGGTCTATCAGAATCAGCGGTGGTTTAGATAAGACGTTCGTAACTGTGTTTGTTCTGTGTGTTCTCAAACCTATGAAAGCAGCGCTGGACTTTGAAGAGCTGCGCTATGGACAGGATTTGTACCTGGACCACCACTGGCATGTTTTCTCTCACAAGTGTCTCATCGGATGCTGCCGCTTCTCATTGAGCTTCTGAAGCCGCTTGAGGATCGATGTTTTCCATCGGACCGGCGGGCTGCCAAATATCCCACGCGTGTCTCCGATCAGCCCTTAAGATGGCCGTCTGGGGACATCACGGCAGTCAATCGATACCTGCTTCATTTCAGTCCACACAGATTTATTTGACAAAAGCTCAAACATGAGTTGTGGCTACTTGAGGGAATCATGTCAATGGCGTTTGCTGACCCTTGTGTTCCTTGTGTAAGTCTGTCTAACGTAGATCGCTCGCGATATCTTCTGTTTGCTCTTTGATTATGTATGGTCCCATCTACATCTTCTATTGCGTTATTAATGGATTATGGTTTGCCAAACATATTCAAACAAATCAGAGTTAAAATAAACATTCCCAAGCGGTCCAAGAAATGTGAGCAGTTCTTGTAAAGAATGATAATTCATTGTTTAAAAAAATACATGCAATATACAAACAAAATGGTTGGAAATATCTCCGAGCTTTTTTTGTTGAGAGCAGGATCCTACTGGGGAATAGATGTAGTTTTTGGCTTTGAAGCTCCTCTGGCAGGAACGATGGGAAGCTATGCATTGTGCACTTTGTTATATACATGACAGCATCCGGAGTCGGGGAGTTCAGAAACAGATATAGTGACACTTTGTGACTTTGCAGAACTTTTTCATACTCAAAACTGCAACATTACACACTAAACAAAGATGTGAAAAAGCATAATAGATCCTCTTTAACAGTTCTTCATTAAAGTCTTCGTGTGCGTTCTTCTCGCTCGTTTCATCGCGACTTGAAGACGGCAGTAGTTAGGACTCGTGAGTAGGAACTTGATCTAGTTATCCTCATTCCTCATCACATTGAAAACACACGCTTTGAATAAACCGATCTGATCGTTTTATGTCGAGTGGAAATACTTTCATTTCTATTTCTTTTCTCTTGCAGTGACACCGGAAAATACCAACAATCACCGATACCATCACCCTCAAACCAAAGACTTTGATCAGATGAATTCTGGCGGTGGAGTAACACAAACCGCCCCGCTGGCTCTGGTCTCGATATGCGTGTTTGGGCTGTTGTCAGGATAATATCAGCCAACTGGGTCCGAACCCCAGTTCCAGTCTTTTCATGCTGTTTTCTGGAAAGAAAATGTGCCAGCTTTTAAAACATTGAGGTTGAAATTCCAGCAAAGAGAGTCCTCTAATGGAAATGGATCGGTATGGACAAATCTGGCACTGATGCATTGAGGACTGATGATGGTGAAAAGAAAATGAACTGACGGGGGAAAATAAGAAACAAAACTGTCCATTCATAAACCTTTTTAATCCCAAAGTGTTTCTATCATGAACGTAACAGGCTACTAAAAATTCTGCAAACACTTTACTGCCTTGAATAATGTCTTTTCTACAGGGTTCAGAGAGTAACACTTTCAGAGAGAAATGAATTTATTTAATTCTTTAATGATGTATGATCTTTTCAAAGCATAGTTCTGAGCTGAAATGAGCACAGCGCATATCAGCGTTTTTAATAGAAATGATTGAATATTTCTGATGTCACGTACTGCTTTTTGAATATGTCTTGGTACCATGTACCTAAATGACCTCCTTTTTCAGCATTTTTAAATGTACTGTTGTTGTTTCTTTTCATCTGAAATGGCGTATGACGCACCTTAACAAAATGTATAAATATGTGTTGATTTACAATGTATTTATTCTTGGTTACAGAGTGACATTAAACATATAATGAAACTAAACATTTGCCACAGGAAGTTACATGCAAAAAACATGCTCTATTATACAGTATAATAGTATAGTTTTTGTTTGTTAACATTAGTTAACTTACAATTAACAACACTTCGAACTAATTTTCATTTGGACATTTACTAATACATTTCGTAAACACTAGTAAATGCACCGTGAACTAACAATGAATATTTTTCATTAACATTTACAAAGATGTAATGCTGTAAAAAATGCTCATTGGTCATTTTCACTAATGCATTAACTAATGTTAAAAAAAGCAAATCATAAAAGAGTTACTACTAATATTTACTAGTAACACTAAAATTGTGCTGCTCATCAGTTTTTTATTTTAGTTTTAATTCATGCTCAGTTTGATTGTTTTCACCCTTCAATTGTCACCTCAAATTGTAGCAATAGTAACAAGTAACAATACATTTGAACAAAAAGCATGACCATTGGGAAACGCGGAGAAAATTAGACCCAGCCCATCATTATTTCTCATCAAGTATCCTTTTTTAATGCAGAAATATGTCACATTATGCAAGTAAAATGTGCCATGGATGTTGTTTCATGTTGACTCTACTGGACATGCATCGTCACTCCAGACTGTGTTTGTCTAGAGTACAGCGCTGAAGGAGCAGAAGAGCTTTTTAGACTATTAAATGTGCACCTTCCTCTTGTAGAACGCAGTCTCAGAGGTCCAGGAGAAGATAAATACAGAGGAATCGCTCATTTCATCTTCTGTTCTCTCACAGCTCTTTCTGACTATGAAAACTTTGCCCAAAACGGTCAACTGAACTCATTAATATACTGGCAAATCTCAGGACGCAGGTTTTTTTTATCTTTTCTTGAAGAGCTTCAAAGGGCTCCTCAGAGGACTGTGAAAGATCTTTCCTTCTGAGTTTTTCTATAAGTGTTTGGGCTCTTCAAATTACTTATGCACTCTCTGGCACTTCTGTTGAAAAAAGAATAAGACTCATGACATAGATTTAAAATGATTCCCACAGTTACCCGTTTTAATTCTTGTATTTTTCTTCACGAGGAACATATCCAGTCCTCCAGGTTTACCGGGACTCGACATCTTAAAGTGATGTTCCTCCATGTCTTCTGAAGCCTCTCTGAAGCTTTGTGTGAGGAACAGATCAAAATGTAAAGGTGCACTTAGTATCTCATTAAAAAGTTTGTGCTCAAAGAAACAAATAGTCCTTCAGTATAAATCAGTTCAAGATTGTGTACATTCAACTTGAGATGAAGACTTCTGATTAATTAAAAATCAAGTACGATTATTGCAGGCATGTGCACTTTGCTCGAGACTTTTTTTTATTTTTTTTTATAATTTTATTTTAATACACGTTTATTTTATATTTAAATGGGTGAATCATTTACAAAAAGGTTTCATTGGTTAACATTAGATAACTACATTAGAACTAGCAATGAACAATACTAATCTAATATCAGTTATTATATTAATATTAATATTAGTTAATGTTAATCTCAACATTTACTAATACATTTATGAAATCAAAAGTTGTATCCATTAAAATTAATTAATGCATCGTGATCTAACATTTTTATTTACCAACACCATTAACAAAGTTAAAGGAGCTGTATGTAAGAAATTTATTTCAATTAATCATAAAAAAAGGCCCTGATATGTCACCAGACATTAAGAAATCATGTTTATTTCAAATACTTATATCACTGACAACAGTAGTATGGCTAGGATATTGTCATTTAAAAAGTGGACTTGCAGCCCTCAACTGATGTTGATGTTGTCATGTTGTGTTTTGGTCTGATGCGCCACCCTCCACCAATCACGAAGTCAGTAGTGTTTCGGGATCCGGGTTGCCAGCTTTGCTCTAATCTACCCTAACTGTAGTCGGATAAAGATGTCTAACGTTACTAAATCAAAAAGACCTCGTTATGATTCAGAAATTCGTCGTGAAAAAGTCAGAAATAAAACCAGAATTTGCATTGGAGATGCTTTTGAAAGATGGAGACGGCTGAAAACGGAGAAGAATTTGAACACAGACGCCAACGTTGCTAATTTTCTCCTGGACAGGTAAGATTCATCTATGCTTGGCTAACTTGTACTTGATGTCAATGGACATTTCATATATTCATGACAGTCGAACAAAGTTATGCATGTTCGTGCAAAGTAACGTAACGTAAGCTCACATGGACGTATGCTAACATTAGCAATGTATTATAGGAGCCAGTTTCTCTGTCCTTATGCTGAGACGCAGAGGAAAACAACATTAGCTCTCCCATTATGGCAATTTGAAGCGTAATTGAGACAGAAGCCTAACTTTACCTCAGAAAAAATGATTCATCATTCGTTCTTCGCGTATATCGTGGACTAAGTTACACATGCTGCAAGTTGACCTGTATGAACATTGCTAATCAAGTTTAGTTACGCTAACAATATTTTATGATGAAACTGAAAACAACCCTGTGATAGCCATTGGTGATATTGAATTTGTCCGGCGTTATAATTGCTGTGGTAAATGTTTTGGTTATTTGTTAGCCCGCTTATGACAAAAAATCGTAAATTCGTAAAAAATTGTAAATCGATTTTTTTTTTTCGTCTTTAAAAATAAGGAAGTTTTATTTTGTGGTTATGTTTTTTGTTTTGTTTTACTATTATACATTTATTTTTCCACAGACTTTTTTTTATATTGTAATTGTATTTATATGTTCAAAATAACGAAATAAAATCAAATGAAATATCAAATAAAAAACGCTTATCTCTTCAGCTATTATGGCCCCAGCACCTCAACACCTCAACACACCAAAAACTTACTGTGTACGTCTCGTCGTCACTTGCCATTGGAAGCCGCCTACGTTTCTGCTGAATCCTGCAGCTAATCTGGCAACCTCGAGTCAGGGGGCAGGGGGAGGGGATACAGCGCTCTATGGTATTTTAAAGTGATTGCAGTACCAGTTTTGGCCACAATCCTACATACGGCTCCTTTAATTTATATTTTTATTAGTGCTGTAAAAAATAAATTGCTCTTCGATAGTAATGCATAACTAATGTGAATGAAAGAGAACACTTATTTTAAAGTGTTTATTACTTGTATTGTTTTTCTTTTGCCATTGGGATGAAATATTACAGTGGACGATATTTATGCTGGTACTTTGTCTTTTTCGACAGAATTTAAATTTTTGCATGAACTGCCAGCAGTAGCAGAGCAAATGCATGACTCAACAGAAATAAAGGATAAATTGACATTCTGCCTGAAATTTGAGCCAAAGCAGCGGATTGCTGTCCTGGTCTCCAGAATTAGGGTCAGACTGCATGAGCTGGAGAGGTTAAGACTCTTGGTCTTGTTTATGACAAACAACTGAAGCTCGCTCAGACACGACGCGAGCCAAACTCATGCAGTTAAAGTGTGCTTATAAAATCAAGCTGCTCTCGTATGTATTTGAAGTAATAAGGAGGCGAGCGAGTGCTCTTGTGGGACTCCCCAGGGGCCTGAAACTGCATGGCAGGAACAGCTTTGCCAGAGCGGCCCACCGCCTGAGAGATTGTTGTGTAATTCCCCATGTGTCCGTTTGATACATCTCTTCCCCGTCTGTCACTTATGTATCCGTGGAAAGACACTAAACCCTAGACTGCTTCCAGACCTCTGGGGCTTTGCAGGTCTTTTTTCCAGACGTCTCCAGTCCACCCGTTTGTTGAATAGATACAGTAATAATGTGGAACAGACTGAACGAATCGGCCTCAATATTTCCCCACAATTACATTATTTCTGGTTTATTTAAAGAGACCATAGTATGCCCTTTTACAAGTCTTGATTTTGTTTCTGGGCTCTTCTAGAACAGGTTTTCATGCTTAAATGTGCAAAAAAGATTATATTTTCCCAATATTCTCCATTGTGGCGGCTCATCTCTTCCCAGTCTCTCAGTAACGCTCTGTTTAGTTCCTGTCTCTACAGGGCTCCAGACTAACTTTTCCACTGGTTGCACTGGTGCTACCAACTCTCTCAGTTGGTCGCACCCGCATATGATTTGGTCGCACCTTTTTTTTTTCTTTTTTTTTTGCTACATGCCATGGGATTAATCAATGCATGCTGATGAATAGTGGTTTTAATGGACCAAAGCTAGCAAAGGCTTTCTGGGCTGCAGCATAAATACCTGTAATATATTAATTATCATTGCCAAATTTCTGGATTTTCATGGATTTTGAACAGTAATTTTAATCTGCAATTTTAAGCATTTTACATTTGAATTATATACAATCTATCTATTTACATTTGAATCATAATCTATTCTTTTTTATAATAATTTCCTTTTCCTCAGTCGAGCGATTACTCTCATCTAACCGCTGAAAAGACGTAGGAAGGGGCACGCTGTTTCGTGAGACATTTTAATTTTTATATGCCTTAAGGTTGATTTATACTTCTGCGTCGGACCTACGCCGGAGCCTCTACGCTGTAGACTACGCGTTGGTTTTAATTTATACTTCTGCGTCGTTGTCCGCGTCGATGCACGCAGAGGGAACATGTGAAACCCGAGGGAGCGGTTCTAGCAGACCAATCACAGCGCTTGCGTCCGCGTAGAATTGACGCGTTGTTACATTTTTGGAGAGGTGCACGTCAGGGTACGCCGAGGGTACGCGTACGCCAAGGGTACGCGCGCTACACACAGCCTGCGACGTAGCTACGGCTAGAGGTCGACGCAGAAGTATAAATTGGGCTTTAATCGTGAATTAAGCGCGTAATTGGCGTGTTTCACCCTCATGTGCAATGCGCGTGACGTCTACGTTCGACAATAAATAAACTGCACGTGTCTTGCGGAAGAACACTCTAGCCGGAGCTACTTCTCTCCATTAATGTCTATGGCGAGTCACGCAGACACTGGGCAACTCCGCATCCGAGTCGACCCCGGGATAAAATAGTCCAAATATAAACACTTATTATAGGCGTACCGTAGTGATTCAGGATCAATCAAAAACACGGTTTGGAAAATGGATTTATGATGTAGCCTACTCGTTCATTTTTAACATAAGTTACGGACTGCAGCAGCGGATGCAACGGCGTTCTGTTGCGCAAGCGTCCACTCGCACATATGCGACCGCATAAAATTTTAACTCGCACATTCTCAAAAAATGGTCGCATATGCGACCAATTTGGTCGCAGTCTGGAACCCTGCTCTATGAAGCCCCTCCATCTGAGAAGCACACTGTGCTCTGATTGGTCGGCTGGATCAGTGTGTTGTGATTGGTCAAGAGCTTTGAGCGTGTTTGGGAAATGTCCCGCCCCTTACCATAACCGCCAGTTTCAACACACTACCAGAGAGAGACAGAGAGAGTTGTGGGTGTGTTGATCTCTGGATTGTCCTGGTGTGTGTGTGCCGATCCCTTCAGCATTGATGAGAGTAAGTGCTTACGGTGAGCAGCTGTGCTGGTGTAAAGTCAGAAATGGCCAGTGAATGCACAGTTGCTTTCTTTCCTGGCTGTATTCCTGCTTGTCCTCCTGGAGAATGAATATCTCATGTTCCTCTTTGATGTCACTCCTCTTTTAGGTTCTTATTTTGTAGTGGTATGTGGTTTGTTTGCGCAATAGTTTCAGTCTATAGTGATTGTCTGGTGGGTGTTGTATTGTTACACCTTTGGGAAACAAAGACCATCTTCCCTTTGTTTCCTGTTTCCTTTATTTCCTCTTCGCTGACGGAATGCCCATGAACAGATAAAGCTAAAAGAAACTGAAATGCAGGCAGCCTTAAAGGGATCGTTCACCACAAAATGAAAATTCTGTCATCATTCACTCCCTCATGTCATTCCAAAACCGTAAGACTTTCATTCATCTTCAGAACACAAATGAAGATGTTTTTAATGTAATCTGAGCGGTTTAGTCCAAATTTTCTGAAAAGACTAGATCGTTAAAAATGATGAACAGATTGAATTTAGACTTTTATTCACATATAAACATTCACAACTCACACATCAGTTGTAGTAAACGGAAGCTCAAGCATATTCGTTTGACGTTCGAGAACCAATGAGGTTCATTCTAGTGTTACGCAGCACGTTTGAGCTTCTGCAAGAACCAATGAGGTTCATTCTAGTGTTACGCAGCACGTTTGAGCTTCTGCAAGAACCAATGAGATTCATTCTAGTGTTACGCAGCACGTTTGAGCTTCTGCAAGAACCAATGAGATTCATTCTAGTGTTACGCAGCACGTTTGAGCTTCTGCAAGAACCAATGAGATTCATTCTAGTGTTACGCAGCACGTTTGAGCTTCTGCAAGAACCAATGAGATTCATTCTAGTGTTACGCAGCACGTTTGAGCGTCTGCAAGAACCAATGAGATTCATTCTAGTGTTACGCAGCACGTTTGAGCTTCTGCAAGAACCAATGAGATTCATTCTAGTGTTACGCAGCACGTTTGAGCTTCTGCAAGAACCAATGAGATTCATTCTAGTGTTACGCAGCACGTTTGAGCGTCTGCAAGAACCAATGAGATTCATTCTAGTGTTACGCAGCACGTTTGAGCTTCTGCAAGAACCAATGAGATTCATTCTAGTGTTACGCAGCACGTTTGAGCTTCTTCAAGAACCAATGAGATTCATTCTAGTGTTACGCAGCACGTTTGAGCGTCTGCAAGAACCAATGAGATTCATTCTCGTGTTACGCAGCACGTTTGAGCGTCTGCAAGAACCAATGAGATTCATTCTAGTGTTACGCAGCACGTTTGAGCGTCTGCAAGAACCAATGAGATTCATTCTAGTGTTACGCAGCACGTTTGAGCTTCTGCAAGAACCAATGAGATTCATTCTCGTGTTACGCAGCACGTTTGAGCGTCTGCAAGAACCAATGAGATTCATTCTAGTGTTACGCAGCACGTTTGAGCTTCTGCAAGAACCAATGAGATTCATTCTAGTGTTACGCAGCACGTTTGAGCGTCTGCAAGAACCAATGAGATTCATTCTATAGTGTTACGCAGCACGTTTGAGCTTCTGCAAGAACCAATGAGATTCATTCTAGTGTTACGCAGCACGTTTGAGCGTCTGCAAGAACCAATGAGATTCATTCTATAGTGTTACGCAGCACGTTTGAGCTTCTGCAAGAACCAATGAGATTCATTCTAGTGTTACGCAGCACGTTTGAGCGTCTGCAAGAACCAATGAGATTCATTCTAGTGTTACGCAGCACGTTTGAGCGTCTGCAAGAACCAATGAGGTGCTACCCAAATTGAATGAAGCATTTAAGGTGCATTTACCTTTAAACTTACAAAAGCTGTATTCATCCTTTAAAATGAAACTTAGTTTTGTGAGTGGATTATTAGCCTGGGTCTGTCCGTCTCGGCCGAACCTCGCCAGCTGTTAGTCTTCCTCAAATGTGTGAGCGAGTGAACAACAAGCCCATCAATATTGAGCTTTCCTGCTGTCGCTTCCCCACAGAGCGAAGGTTTACCTCAGTTTACATCAGCTATGCTGCCAGATACTGTGCCTGCTTGTGCTGCTGCACAGATTTAGCAATAAACCTGGGCTGGTGCTGCCCATGAATGTTGATCTCTTCTCCGGGCCATTCTCCCTCATATTAATCTTCATTTCATTTAAAAGGAAAAAAAAATTATGTTGCACAATCCAGTGACATCTGGTTAAAGAGGAGCTATTATTCTTTATTACATGTTCAACTTTCTTTAGTGTGTAATGTTGCTATTTGAGCGTGAAAAAGGTCTGCAAAGTTACAAAGTCCCTCTAGCAGGAGTTCTTATATATCAGTGTCACTGTTTCTGAACTCCCTGAATCGAGTTTTCTTCCGGGATCGAAAATATCAATATTTCTCATTTAAATGATACTAAATAAAGGGGCGTGGCCTGGTTGAGTTAGTTAGCAGTGTGTTGAAACTGGCGGTTATGGTAAGAGGCGGGACAGTTCTCAAACACACTTGAAGCACTCGACTAATCACAACACACTGATCCAGCCGACCAATCAGAGCACAGTGTGCTTTTCAGAAGGTGGGGGTTTACAGAGACAGGAACTAAACAGAGCGTTACTGACAGACTGGGAAGAGAGGAGCTGCAACAATGACTACATTTACATGGACACTTTTTGTTTCATTCAGAATGAAATCATTGATGAATACAAACTTAGTGTTTACATGAATGCTAAATAAGTGATCGGGTTGATGTGCATGTTTATGTGTCACAAGCTTCAAATCGAATTTGATCGTGCACACACTGCATGAATATACAGAGTTTCCTGTTGGTGCACTAACCATCCTCCTGCCATTGCTTATTTTCTTTGTTTTTGAAAGCAGCATTAATATTTATATATTTCGGGTCCTACTTAGGAGACGACGAGCACATGAAGCTTAGTGCTGTGCTGTTTAGATATAAAAAGCAGTAAATACACTCATTTCCGCAACCAAAACAAGACCCGAAGAGTGGAAGGAGAATCTTACATTTGTAGTTTTAGTATTTGTAGTACATCAAGTTAAACTAAATGGAAAGGAGAAATGTTGCCTTGGCATCTAGCTGAAATAAAATAATTTTATAACTTAATTTCAGTTAACATTTTTGTTTTTATATAATGTTAATTTTAGTTAAATATAGCCTCCTAGAATGAGAATGGAGCAACATAACAGCACAATGGCACCATGAAGGCACAAACATTGTGTGGAAAAAGGGAAAATGTCAGAATAGAAACAGTAAATGGCCGTGATGATGGTGGATGTGCCACAATCCCAAATGACAGACACATCAGGAAGGAGCACGAGAAGCCGGAGAAAACCAGATACTAAAGGCAGAGCTATAAAGAATCATTCGAGTCAAAGCCTGGGTAGATCTGCTATTGATAGGGGCTCCCGGGACTCTAACATCCCATGGAAGAATGGCTTAAACAAATCCCTGGATATCTGGAGTCAGAAAAAGATACTATGGTGAATCCACAAAGCCGGGACCCGGTGGAGGTTGAACGGAAAGATAACTGATAAATAGGGTGAGGATTTATATTTATATCCCTCTAGTGCATACATTATAAAATAAAATGTTTAATTCACTTTCCTTGCATAGAATGGATTCCATTACTTAAATGCAAAACTTTTTTTTTTTATCCGGAGTGTTCTGTTAGAACGGTGTCGTGTAAGCGGCCCCTAAGTTTATAACTAATGATCTTTGCAACGGAAGTGAATCAATCAAAACTAACTTTAGCTGGACAATGACTTTATTCTAGAGCTGCTGTAAAGCCCAAACAATCTCTGTTACTTTAAGTTTCTATTATCACTCTAAAGCTGCTTTGAAACAGTCCTTGTTTTGTTGACTTATTGAAAATATGCATAAAAAAAGGTATTTTTTTATTTAATTGTGTTACAAAATTTACAATTTTCTTATAAATACTATATATATATATATATATATTAGAATATCAATTGTAGATATTATTCCACTGTCACACTGCTTTTAGGCCTCAAACTTATTTAAGCAATTCTTCAAAACATTCAAATAATGTATATGACTCAAAACGGTTTCAAATGAAGTTCACTCACTAACAAATATGAATCATATTTTTGGTGGGTGAAAAATCAATACAAATTGCTTTGAGGGAATATCTCCAGAGAAATATGCGTCCTCCAGATGGTTCACAAACGCAGACAAAGATGTATTATGACAAAGAATAAAACATTTTAATGGTTTATTGTGAGGCAACAATGCTGTATGTCTGTATATACTATGTCTATATATATATATATATATATATATATA
>CM060591.1:3018497-3143497 GCA_030578255.1 Tiaroga cobitis | reverse complement strand
TCTTGGTTCAGAAAAAAAGCGCATCAAAATGTGTTGATTGCTTTTTCGAGTAGCACTTTCCGAAACAAGAGCACCTCTCAATTCACAGTCAAAGCCAGATCCGGCATACATATTCAGCATTCATTCATATTCACCGGATGATCATGATGATGATGATGGCTTTGTGGCATTCAAAAGCTAAACTTTCTCTCCAAAAAAGTTGGATCGTGCACACAGAATACTGAAAGCACAGCCAGTCTTTAGAAACTTCAGCACAGCTGTTTGACATCCATTGAGCTAGTAATAGCATGAGTATGTACCTGCGTTCAGAGAGAAAACCCATTGCTACAGTCGTTCTGAGTCCTAAAGGTTTCATTTAAAAGTACAATTTCTTTGTACCCGACTATAAAATATTGATGGATGATGGAAAACTTCAATTAGGCTGATGTAAAAAGACACAAATGCTACCAATTCACCATTCATCATTTGTAGAGGATAATCACAGAGTTCATCCGAAGGTTTCTCATTTACTCTATTTTTCTTTCTTGACGTCTTTCGCTTGTTCACCATTCTCTGAAAAGATGCTTTGGAAAGATTTGCATTGTGAAAAACTTCTATTCAAATTGAAAGAAAGAAAAATACTCTAACTGAACGGGAAAGTAATGTTTTGAGTCAGAACTCACTCATGTAGATTAATGACAAATATTTGAAGGGAAAAACTGAGTAAAAACATGCATTTTACATAATTCACTTTGAATTTTATAAACATTTGCTACCTTTAATGATATCAAAATGAACTGGAGTGCATGATCAATTATAACATGAACCACATGGTGCTTTTTCGTCTTTTTTTTTTTTTTTTTTTTTTTACTTTGACAGCTTTATTCCGCATTCGCTTTCTCTGTAATGGAAAAGGGCAGGTTGGCGAAAAGAAGGAAAAATAAAATCGGAAAATATATGAGGGTGAGTATATGATAGAGTCACTTTTGGGAGAACTTTTCCCTTAAATATATCTTGGTTCAGAAAAAAAAGCTCATCATAATGTGTTGATTGCTTTTCGGGTAGCACTTTGCGAAACAAGAGCACCTCTCAATTCACAGTCAAAGCCAGATCCGGCATACATATTCAGCATTCATTCATATTCACCGGATGATCATGATGATCATAGCTTTGTGGCATTCAAAAGCTAAACTTTCTCTCCAAAAAAAGTTGGATCGTGCACACAGAATACTGAAAACACAGGCCTTAATATTGTGCTGTCACTGTAATGGTAATTGATAGCTTGAAAAAAAAAACAGCTTAAAGTCTGGCAAAGATTTTGGAAGATGGTTTCTGTTTTGTTGTATATTATACAACATTTTACTGGCTTTCTTCTATAGCTGGCTGACGAACTCATATATTCATAACTTGAACATCCCAGTGCTTGAGATTTGGGTTAGATTTGTTATTGCAAATTGTTGGTGTAATATAATATTTGCCTATATAGAAAGTTTATATGTTTGCCTTTTTATGAGGCGAATAATGCAGTCCATATCAAAGTATAAGCTTTGAAAATCATCTTAAAAATGCAAGAAAAACTGATTGGCACTGATACATATTTGTCTCAGAAAAGAAATACATTTGTTGGACTGCCTGATACTCATTGCATGAGCAAAACATATTTAAGTTGTCAGAAATAAGCAGAATAAGTCAGTCTATCATTCATCCATCCATCCATCCCACCATCCAATCGTATATTTTATTTTGCTTCAGTGCAAGGGTTATTCTATTTCATTTAAATAATTATATTTCTTATTATTTGTGTTATCAGTAATGCAAATTGTGAGTTTCTGTTGCATTGTTTTGTATGTAGGTTTTTTATTGAAAATGTACATTGCATTATAAGTAAATACAAATACAATCACTGTGATATTATTCACAAATAATTGCTTTATTTTAGTAAATTAAAATCTTAGTAAGTTCGGTCATACTACATCAGAAGATTCAACTGTTAGTTTTACATCAGATTAGACTTTTTGCTCCATGTTTTCTTTCAGTATGTGTTCATTTACCAGCCAAAGACTTGATCATCTCTTTCAAATCAGTCCGACCTCTGATGAATTTCCGCCACCTTGTTTTCCATGGACGATAAAACAAGGACACGTTTATATGGAACGATCTTCCAGTGGGGAAACGTCCGTATTTCAATTCCCCTCCCTCTCTAACTTATTTTGGAAATTCATTAGCCTGCATGTGGAAGCAAGAACCCATTTGGTTTGTAAACTCTAATGGGAATGGAAAATTGAAAACTCAGATTTAATTTTATTACAAGTTCCCTTATTTCCATGGGAATTACTGTGTCTCCAATATCCCTGTGCTATTAGTTATAAGTCAAAGGGCATTCGCAATTAGTCTAGAAAAGAAGGGTATTACGAAAGTGCACATTCTCTTTGTACATTCTGACCTTAATATCCTTAATATTGTGCCCTTCCCTTTTTACCGCCCACTATCTCTTAAATAAATTAAGTTGGCATATAAATGAACTGAAAAAAAAATGAAAAAAAAGGAAAGGCAGTGCAGTATTGGCATGTTATACCCGGAAAATCACTGAGGGAAAGCAGATTGCAGGGACGAACACACTGGGAATCATCAAACGAGTGCAGCGCTCATACGGTTGCCAAGTATCTGTAACTCCTGATTAAGTCATAGTTATGTTGCCCAACAGCTACAACATAATGACATTTTTTGGAGCAATTTATTTCAATGCCTAACCATATTTTTGGCATCATATTTGATATTGACTTTAGTTCTGTTCCAAAATCAAGTGATCTGCCTACCTAGACAGCACAGAAGCGCTCTTGAAGTGAACCTGGGATGCTCTAGTGCACTATAGGGTTTGGATCAGAGCTCATGTGTTCAGAATTACATTACAAGAGCAGCGTATATTTAGTGTGACCCATTCGAGAGGTCTGTTGAGAAGGAAATGATGTCATCAATATTTTAAACTGGGGTGTTCCTGCATTTTCTGCCCTGTGAGGTCATTAGCTCAGCGAGTGCTGGAAATAATGAGATGCGGAGGTCGAGGAGTCATTGCCTTTAGTTTCATTTCCTGAGAGTTTGAGTTAAATGATAAAACTCTGACAGAGACATCAAATTAGCGATCCTTTAGATGTTATTTTTCTTTTAAAAAGTCATGTTTTCAGTAAGAAAAGTATAACAATATTATTTTGCATTGCTATTTATGGTATTTCAAATGTTCTGGCTTATTGTTTATAATCATATTTGTTAATACATTAGTTAACGAACTATGCATTTTTGGTTCCATTTTATTTTAAACGGATACTTCAGGATTTAGCATTAAGCTTTGTGTTAGTAGGAAACCTGTAGTATTTTCAAATTACCGTGCTTTCCACCCTCACATCCCCCTGAGACGAGAGATTTATGTATTTTGTGTCTGGAAAAAATCCTCCGATGACGCAAAAATCGTCATTTTGTGTCATCGGAGGTTTTTTTGGCCAGAGGCTAAAGACTACAGCCAGTAGTAGGGGCTGTCCCGCATGATTCTACAGCAACAATCATGCGTACTGTATAATATGGGTACAGACAGTAAAGTAGTTCTGTGTATAATCGAAGACGGTGCATATATGACTATGAATGGGAGATATATGGTGGAGTTTGGCAAGCGTTTTTTGAGGATTCCCCCTTTAATTAGATAGCACCCGGAATAGCTGCCCGGAGGCGTTGCAAATATGGCCACCGAGTGAACAGACTTTCCTTGAAAGACACTTTTAAATTATATAGCATATACTGTGTAAACTTGGTGAAATGTTTCCACAATGAATCATGCATATGCAAAAATGTTTTAGAATTACAGCTAAGTTTATGTGCATAAAAACATCAGTTGGTGCTCATGCACATAAATCAAATACAAACTAAATTTGCAGTTTGTCAGATTTTTTCCCCTCCCATTTATAATGTATATGGTAAATGGTAAATGGACTGCATTTATATAGCGCTTTCACAGACCCAATGGCCACCAAAGCGCTTTACATATTGCCTCACATTCACCCATTCCCATATATGTTAGCAGGATTCAGTAGCGGTTTTAGGCACGGGCGAACCGGGCAGTTGCCCGGGGCGGCATTTCTTCATGTCACATGGGGGGCGGCACGAGCAGTTAAAAAAAATCCTCTGCGCCGCGAAGGTTTTCTATTTTCTATCATTTCAATTCAATTATTGGCAATGGCGCCCCTGCTTGCTGAGAAGGCGCCGTGCACAGAAGTGTCAAGGAAGTCTCCTGATTGGAGGTAACTCACCAAGGGGCCGTTCACATATCGCGTCTTTTGCGCGCTCGAGGTCGTTATTTCAAATGTAGGCGCACGGGAAGCGCGCTCATAATTGAAGCGACGCGCTCATTTTTTCCAGGAGCAAAGAAAGAAGAAAGAAAGGAGAAAATTTTGAAACTTTTCAGCATGGGGGTGCACCCAAACACGTGGGTGTTTTTCTCTTCTCCGTAAATAAATATTTTAGCAGAGCTACAGCAAGCGTTTTTCTGTGGTGGAAATCCATACTAAAACTTCTTTGTCGTTGTGGAGAGCGCAGTGCATGGTTGTATAGCAACGACAGCCTTGGGAAATCGGACCGAATTTTACTATTAATAATAAAAGATAAGCTACTGTGCATTATAAATGTCAGGAATTTATCTTTATTGACTCATTCTTTTTATAAAGATGATTTAAAGGCTAAAATATGTGAGGTTTATCTTTTTATAAAACCTTTTTTGTCAAAAGTTTATTTGAACGTGTACATGTTATAACATAAAAACCACTCCTTTAAAAGTTGGCCATCATCTTTAATGTTATTAACTTGGTGAATTGATTTCATTGTGTATTAGGTCTACTTTTTGAACAAGATTCTGTGTTTAACCGTGATAATTTTGGTCAATATATTCATGAAAGAAAATTAATTTTCACAATGATCAAATAAAATCAACTGTAATTTTACAGTAGCCTAAAATGCAAAGTACAATTTTCTATTAAAAAATCATCTCTGATTCTGTCCTTTTCTCTGACATTTAAGAGTGACAGGCCTACAAAAGCTATTTTAGGTCTAAAACAGTTTGCATAGTTGTTAATATGAGAGGTGTAGGCCCAGGGTGTAATTCAATGTAGAACCGCCACTGGCAGGATTGTGAGCTGCTGAATTGTGTGCAATAAGAGAGAAACGCTGGGCGCTGCAAAATACTACTGAATATAAATATGGTGAACACTTAATGTGCTGTTCTCTCTGATTGCATAATAAAGTGTGATGCATGGTCTAATCTGCAGCCAAATCGCTCGATTGGTGAATTTATTTCTAATGAATCAATCGGTGAATCAGTCTGGTGACTCACCTCTTCACTGATTTGAATCAGATGACTCTCTCATTCATTCACCAAACCTGAGGTTGATCATATTTATAATCCCATCAAGCATTTTCATTCAAATTGGTCACTTTTAAGTATTCCTTAAAACCTTGATTGATTTCTCTTCCTTCACACTAAATTTGATCGCATCAGCATTTTAATCAATATCTGGTTTGATCCGCAGAATGAATGCTTGAGTAATGATGTGTGTCTAAATCATTGTTCTATTATTAACTTCAAGGTTATGTGAGTGTTACCAGCTGCTGGTATCTAAATGATCTAATTGATGATTTGCTGAATGCATGTGATGAAAGAACACAAAATGACCACAATGTTTTATTTTTTCATATAAAATGTTTATTTGCACCCCTTCATCACTTGTCGTATATAAGAGAGAGTAACAAAATCCAAATATGCAATCCATTTAGTAGTTTTTTCTTAAAAAAAAAACGAAACAAACAAACTGTAAGGCATGTCTGCTTGCACGACACAAACGTCGCATTGAAACTTCAGCTTTAGTAGCTCAAAGCTGCGTGCTTATAGGAACAACGTTCATTTTCAGACCACAATCTTCTCAAACATGTATTTGACATGGCTTGTACTTGTTTACATGTAAACGTATTCGTTTTTCTTTTTTCACTCGTATAAAGATCTAAATGTGGAACTTAATTCCAAAGTGCAATGTGGAAAGAAACTAAAAATAAAGAACTAGAAACAGGTTCACTGAGTGCGTGGATCTGGGCTGAGTTTCCAGATAACGTTGTCTCTTAGCGCGCTACGAAGACTCTTAAGGTATAACTTAACTGAAGGTATACCATTTCTAGGCGTGTTCCCCGAACTATACCTTAGAAAGCTGCTTAAGATAAACCTTCTTACGTGCGACGTTACCGGTTACCGCTGTCCGCGGTGATGGTGCCGAATCGGTTGATATCGTTGACTCGAGAATCAATTATTCTCTCGTGCAGGGGCTGTTAAGCGCTGTTCTTTATAAAAGAAGCACTTCAGAAATAGTTGAAATTGCATTTACTAGGACTCATGGGATATTAAAAAAATAATCGAAACTATAACAGCCTATAAAAGCCTTGCCTACATATTTTAAAATTGTATCATATATTGCTGCCATAATAACCATTTAAATTTTTTGTGCTTTCTTCTCTTTCCCATTTTTGTTCGCTGAGGTGAGCTGCAATGAAATATTGTTCTTGTAAATACCATAGATATCCATAATAAAGGCTAGATGTCTCGTCCACGCTGCTGGCCAATGGAGGGCGACGTCAGCACCTGGCGGCCATCTTGTCACAGGCAGCTCACTCACTCGTAGCATTGTGTTAATGGTGCATGTACTTTTTAAATAACCATAACTTGCTCAATTTTCTACCGATTTTCAAACGGTTTGGTTTGTTATAAACGTCAGAGATGTAGTTATGACACTGCACACTTATTTTTAACTAAACACAAAAATAAGTGTATAAATAAATAATCAGAATTATCCAGCCATGTTAATAACGTTTGTAAGAAACCAAACCGTTTGAAAATCCATCACGATTTCAGCAAGATAAGAGTATTTGTGTTCTCACCATACATCAGTACCACATAGCCCGCCAGAAAGCTAGCCTGTGACAACATGGCCGCCGGTGATGACGATAGAGACTCTGCCGTAAGACATCTAGCCTTTATTATGGATATCCCTGGTAAATACTTTCAAGCATTTCAGTAATAAAAGTGTACGTCACGTAGCTACGCTGCTCGGCAGTGATCAAAAAGGATTTAAACAGTGGATTTTGAATCTCTTCTTGTAAACTCAGAGATGTGGATTCAGACGGCAATTAAATTACCACACGACCTGTCTGTCAAAAATCAGTAGGTACTAATTTGGACAGAGATTTTTACGCGGGTTGGGTGAGAAAAAACACTGATATTATGGATTCGGACGGCACTAAAATAACCGACTTACCCCTGTAAATGTTTAAAATACCGTACGAGCCCATGATAAACAATATTAGCGTCCGAATAGGACTTAACTGACAGTAGCCTATGCTTTCACTGGCCTTTAAAAGCGCTCTTTAATTAAAATAAATGTATACAATTTTATTATTATTCTTTGCATGAAAACACTTGAATTAGCCTAATCGAACACTGTCTGGGTTTATTAAAACTTCAGAATTATATTCATATAGACCTTTAACAGTGATAAGGTAAAGCTAAGAGTGGTGTAGACCAACCTTCCAAACGTATGACTTACAGAAGGTATACTTAACTAAGAGCGTTTCGAGAAACACGTATTAACGATAAGGTACAGCTTAAGGTGTAACTTAAGAACGACGTAGCGTTAAGAATGTTTCGGGAAACTTAGCCCTGGATTGTGTCCTTCAGTTCATCAAACACATTAAAACATGAAAAGAAAAAACCTTTTGACGAATAAGTCTTCGCATCCTCCAAGACCAAAAAAAAAATTGATTTTACCTTTTGAATTGATATCATCGTAGCACAAAAGAGGAAAGCCAAAATACATTCAGACCACAAGTAGAAACACGCAAGCTGTTAGGAAAAGTGTTACATGACATGCTCGTTTCAACAACACGTGTCCAGATTCTGACAGAGCGGCCAAGAATGGAGGGCAATGGAAGAGAAAACGTTGAAAAAACATGCCTCTTTTGTGATCAATATTGCGACCAGCCCCTTTGGGACCCTCGACCAATTTTAAGAAATCTTCACATTTGTCTTCCTTGAAATAAAGTTGGCATGACAATCATCTGATGAGCTTTTAATTGCACCGGTAACAATTTACTTAATGTGCCCCATTATGATTTTTCAAAAATTCCCTTTCATGTAGTGTGTAATACAGCTGTGTGTGAAGGTAAAAGGTCTGAAAAGTTGTATAGATCAAAGTGCACGACACAAAGTTATTGTCTCCTAAAAGAAAGAATAGATTCTGAACGGCTGAAATGAGTCGTCAGTAATTCCAGTCTCACTTCCTCTCACATGCCTATGTAACAAATTCGCATAATGCCCGCCTACAGTCTTCATTGGCTGTCTGTGAACAACGTCTACTTTGCCCCGCCCTCAAACACTGTAGTGGTAGCTGAGACTGGAAGAGTTTGGTACGTGATTTCAACATTGTTGTGTTACAATATAAATCCACTTTGCAAAAGGATGTCGACTCGTGCTGGAATTGATACGGGAAAACCGATGCTATTGTTGGTATCACTGTATTTCAAGGGCTGAGGAATAGGGCTGGGTATCGTAACAAAATGTTCGATACCGATACCTTGACTTCGATACCGGTTCCTGAACGATACTTTTTTCGATACCAATTTTATGTAACCAGTTTTAACAATATAACATTACCAAATTTTATTTTTCAGTTTGTTGACTTTTTTACACTCATATTTTGAGTAGCCTATGTAAAAAAACACCAATGCTAAAGTTTTCTATGTTTCCTAATCATTTAACAACATGTATTCTGTACTTCAATGAGCTCATTGTTTCTGCCTTAACTTAATGCATTGTTTCACAATGAAACTGAATGAAAATTTATTGAAATGCATTACACTGTCACCTCTGATAACAGATCACTCTAAATTGTAATTTAGACACATGCATTTTCTGTAAAGCTGCTTTGAAACGATATGTATTGTGAAAAATGCTATACAAATAAATGTGAATTAAATTAAATATAGGCTACTGGGGGGCGGGATATATTCCTCGCGCTCCGCACACATGAAGCTTGCCGCAAAGCACTGGCAAAAGTAGCCTAATGATTATGGATGTGTCGGGAAACAACAGCAAGGAGATATTTTAATTGTTTATTAATGAACAACTAATGGTGTGTTCACACCGAACGCGAATTTAATTATTTGCGCGAGTAGATTACATACAGTACAAAGTCAATGCAAAGACGCGAATAGACGAATCAATGACGCGAATTGGGCGACGCGTTTGCCGTGAACGTCTTCCTCGCAAGTTGAAAAATTTGAACTCGAGCGGAAGATTAAAACATCGAACTAGACGCGATAGACGCGTATTTGACGCTCTATTCGCGTTCGGTGTGGACACACCATTACTCTCCTATTCTGTGCGCTTCTAAGTGCCTTATCAGATTTACCATGTTACCATCTTGGCAGCAATTATCTTGTCGAAAATATTGCATCGCGTGCTTCTGGCATCGAGTCTGGCACATAGAAAATATGTGGAAATGATCCAAAGTGTACCTATCTATCTGGGTTGGGACGCTTACACACACACTACAGCCTCACGTGCGACGAGTACGTCTCTGGACAGCCGCATAAACTAGTGTTTTTTCCGCCAAAGCCAAAGATATGTTTCGATACTCGGTAGTATCGAGGCAATTCGGTCGGTACCTAAAAAGTACGGAACTCGGTACCCAGCCCTACTGAGGAAGATCCGGATCTGAAGTTCACATATGCTAATGGATGTTTTATTTTTTATTTTTTTATGTGCGCTGTAAGCGGTCGACCAATCAGAGCACAGCAGCTTGCGGAAAGGAGGGGTTTAGAGAGACTGAATCTTCAAATGAATCATTTCAGACTCTGAGAAATGATGTGATGTGCAATCTATATTATGAGAAAAATTAAGTGTTTTTTGACCTTGGATGCATGCAAACCTACTGAAGGAGACCTTTAAAATAGCATAATAGGGGCACTTTAAAGCATTTATGTGTAATGCATTATAAAGGTATTCATAATGTGCTTTATAATCAATAAGCAATTATTTATTGTAACCAAAGTTAAAAAGCATTATAATATTTGCAGATTCCTTGTTACATCTGAAATTGGTGTTTTATGCAACAATGTAACAATGAATACATAAGTGTCATAATGTTTTATAAATACATGTATGGGTCTGTATTCCCTTTGCTTTTTTTATTACCATAAAATATTCAAGAGAAAACGACTCAATTTACTTCTGTAATGTTCATATTCAATGGAGAAAAAACAAAAAAACATGATTTTAAAGTGGGTTTTTTCATCTAGGGACATGTTTTAAAAAGTGAACGGTTCAATATCTGACTTCATGTTGACTTTAAGACACAGCGGCGTGTTCGACCTTTCCACAGTGCATCCTCTCTCTCTTGGCTCACTGAATTTCTCATTTCCAAAACCCACGAGGTGCTTTCTGAGCCTTTCTGGGAAGACAAAAGTACCCAGGCATGAGCAAAAAGCACATTGTCTTCTGCTACCTGTCCTGCGTTCAAAACCAGATGCACTAAGGCATCGCTGGACTCTCTCTCTCTTTCACATTTCATTTTCAAAGCTATTTGTGTGTCTATATTCCTCCCATCCTCACTGATGCTTCCATTCAACCTTCACACATCTCCGAGAAGAGGACGGACATTAGAGGGATCTTTTAGCATCTTTGCATTTCATTGATGAAAAGAGTGTTATAGCAGGCGGCTTTGAACATACTGTAACGCACGGCTCTGGATGAATGCATGGCGTCCTTCCATAAACCATGAGCTGTCATTAAACGATACATTAACACGTGCCAGCATTCATATCGGGAGGTCTGAGCCAATAAACCGGCAAATCTGTCAGTTTGTTCAATGTGTACATCGGATTTGAATCGCACTGGATTGGAAACATTCATGCCTACAGATACAAGTGAAATCAGAAAGTGTCCTTGTCACATTCATAGCGACTCATTGGGCCTCATTCGTGAAATAGATTTCAGTGTAAATCGTTCATAAAAAGACTCTTATGCAATTTCATTCAATTCAATGCAAATTTTGAGAATAAGATGAGTTCACATTTATTTAAAAAAAACATATTCGAGGAAAGTTAGTGCATGTTGCAATAGACATTTTTACGTATTTTGGAATAATCACACGCACAATTCATTTTTGTTTCATGAATGAGGCCCATTGATTCACAACAAAAATTATTTTGTAGTTGTCTATGGATAAAACGTGAAACGCTGATATGGTGAGCTACATAAAAACAGAAAAATGAAAAAAGCTGTTGATAAGTAAATGAGGGTTGTGCATACATAACTGATTAAAATGACAAGTATATAAATGAGCGTAAGGAACAGGACTCAGTCGCGTTTAACACTGGCTTCCGGTGTTTCCCAAGACTTTTCCATTAGAAACTTTCCCAAATCGAATTGACATACGGGGCAACGGGAACTGTTTCATTCAGTAATACATTTCAGACTTATCAGGTACACCTGAATTCAGATTGAAAAGAAAATATTTGTAAAATAAATGAATGTGTTTGCATTGAAAAGGGCAAACCCCCAATAAAAAAAAAATCATTCTTTGCAAGAGCTATTTTGTTAGATATGAGCTTTTGAATAAAAGTTGCTAACTGGTAAAGCCAAAATATATAATTATATTAGAAATATAAATAAATCTTTCTCTGTAAGAAAACATTTTATAACTAAACCTTTATTATATATTAAGATATGGATACTTTCTTTTGATTTAAGCAGGAGCAGCCCTCGGGGAAACTCGACCAGACTCTTTTAACGCTCATCTAATATCTTACGAAATAATCTCAAATCGCCGGCTTAGCAAATAACATTAAAAAAAAAATCACTTCAACAAAAGAAAAAAGAGTCAAAGCATTAAAATTGTGTGAAAATCACAGTTAAAAACATTTACTCATGACCTCCCCATGCATTCTCACAGTGGTACATAAACAAGTTGATTTATATAGAATTGTTTTGTTGTTACTTTTTTCTTTATAATGCCTGTTTTTTTTTTTTTTTTTTTTTTTTGTCATTCAGTGAATTCGGGAGGGGCGAAAAAACACCAGAGCGTATTTTGTTGTCTCATTTTATGCTGTATAAAAGGAAAACAAAAATATATATTTTAAATTTTCCCATTCTTTTCCGAAAGAGCATTGTGGAAAGTGGTCCCATTTGCAGGGCAACCACTTTTCATCCGAAAAGAAACTTCATTTAGAAATGAGAGCCGTTGGCCAAAAGAGAAGCTGCTTCTGATTGCACCAAGCATTCTTTGGAAAAAAAGCAGGATGCAAAGATTTGCGCTCGCTCTTCCTTTCACACACTCACTTGCTCTCCTTGAGTTTAGCTAGCTAGCTTGCTCTCCTTTTTTTTTTTTCATGGGCTTTTTTCTTGATATTTTTTGTAAAAGGTCCAGTCCAGTTCCGGAAAGGCTACCAGCGTGAGCGACGCTGTGTGTCTTAAGAGTGTGTGTGGCTGAGTGCCTCCTCCTGCCATTATCTCCAGCATAGGACCAGTGCTGTGAGGGCCAGGACAGACACCAGTAACTGCAGCGAAGGCTTTTGCCGATGGGCTGCGCCTGCCGTTGGTTGCGGGTCGCTTTTGTCTGCTTCCAACATCGGGGGCTCCGTGTGGATCACTTCAGGTTCTGTCGTGAAGCCACTTCCGCTGCCCGAGCCGCTCTCCTCGTCACCTGACGCAAACAAACATGAGTAAATGTACATGTCTGGAGAATTGCACAGGAATAACACGGGCAAACTGCAGCTAAAATGGTTGGAACAGCGCAGGTTCAGAACAATTCAAAATTGGAGAATAAACATGTATGGGAAGTCAACTGATGTCGTAAACGCACTGGGACATTTTTTTTCAACTTTGTTGGGCACTTGGGATTATTGCTATGAAATATTTATTTTTTATTTTCAAAAGTTCAATTACCATACATTTTGTTTGTATTATACATATATTACCGTTAATGTGTGTTTATAAAAGGGCTTCATGACTGCATTTTCATTTGTTTACTATTTCTACAGTATATCGTCAATTGATTTTTTTTTTACATTTACTTATTATTTCTATATTATCAATTGCATTATTTTGTAAATAAATTTTTTCTCTATTTTGCATATTCCTTCATATTTTAGCTCTTTATTTTACAATTTATATTTTTTTTCTTCAAAAGTTTCATTACCATACATATTTGTATTATACATATATTACACTTAATGTGTGTTTATAAAGGGCTTAATGATTGCATTTAATTTGTTTATTATTTATAAAATATTTCTATTCTATTTTTTTACTCTATTTTGCATTTTCCTTCATATTTTTGCTCTTTATTTTATGATTTATGTTTTAAAAATATTTCAAAAGTTCCATTTCGATGCATATTATATATTACATTATTTGTTTTGTATTTTTATATTATATTTGAAATTATATGTGATACTTAACATGCGTTTATAAAGGGCTTAATATTTGCATTTAATTTTTTTATTTTTTATTTATACATTATCAGTTGCTAAAATGTATATTATGTTTACAATATATTATATTGCTTTTTATTATTTTTTTATGATTTTATTGTTATTTTCTATTTTTATTATTTATTTGCATTTATTGAATTGAGTTCTTGAATGATTATTAATTGGCTCTCATATAGTCTAGGTTCAGAGTTACTCCAAATCAACTTAAACCCCTCTGAACATAACCGGCACCTGAGGACGTGCATAGTCCCAGACCATCATAGAGTCATACAGTATGTGACCCGACACCCGAGCTCTTAACGTATTATAGTCTTTCACGTCTATTGCGATCTCAAAATTCCGGCCAGTTGATAATACCTAGAATATCTAAATCGACTGCTGGCGGTAGATCCTTTTCCTATTTAGCACCAAAACTTTGGAACAGTCTTCCTAACATTGTCCGGGAAGCAGACACACTCTGTCAGTTCAAAGCTAGACTAAAAACACATCTCTTTGACCTAGCATACACATAACGCACTATAGACTTTTATAAATTCAATGTTAGGCTGCATAGATTAGGTCAGCCGGAACTGGGAACACTTCCCTTAAATCTTGATGTACTCGCTACATCATAAGAAGAATGGCATCTACGCTAATATTAGTGTCTATGTTTATCCCGAGGTTTTCCCGCAGCCTGCCGGATCCAGGCCGTGTCCAGATCTGACGAAGGAGATCCGCCTGGACCCGATGACAATGCAGTGCTGAAGTGTCCACTATCCTCTCCCTATGGAGGATCCCTTCCCCACTCTACAGATAAAGCGTTGTGAATTCCGGCTCGCGTACCCCGAAGTGATAAAATAAAACAAAATTCTGTATCAATTTATAGGCAAGAAAAGTAGTTTGTTTAGGCTGGGTTGTATGAATTATAAACCTGCGCACATATTTTAAAAAGCACATAACTATAGAATCCATTCTGAATGAGCATGTGAACGCCGTCAGCGTTAATCACAGGTTCGCGTTTAAAAGTCTGATCATTTCGACGGAGGTGAATCAATCAAAGTTAACTTTAGCTGGAAATAACATTATTCAAGAACCGCTATAATGCCAAAACAATCTGTTACCTTAAATTATATGTTTATCTCTGTAAAGCTGCTTTGAAACAATCCATTGTTAAAAGCGCTATATAAATGAAGATGACTTGACTTGACTCCATTATCATAATTCAGCTTCCTGTTGGTGTCAGTCCCTCCCGACCAGGATCTCATTTCCCTGACGCTGACAGAGGGTCTAGACTGCGCGTGACGCTTTCTGACGGCGTGGCATGATTTATGGCGCCGCGTGAGGGAAGGCTGGCCTGCTTACTGGGAATAACACATACTGGGGAGTTTTTGCATCTAAGAAGGGTGTAAATGTGTATGCCTGAGCTGTTTGGGCTATTTTTATCTGTGCAATTGCATCTATTTTCATCTATGCATTATTCCTTTAAGAAAGTCCTATCTTAAGTAGGTCGAAACCAAAATAAGTGTCAATAACAGAACGTATGCTGCACGTCTTAAATACTAGCGTGTCTCCTTGAGAACAGAGCGGAGCTCAACTTTTTCACCTTTGAGTTTGAGTTTGTATATCACAATATTGTGCCAAAAAGTAAACACAAACTCATATATGGGTTTTAATATAACATATAAGTTATACATTGGTGACTTATTAAACTATTTAAAGAACCAGATTTTTGCATGTTTTGTGGTAATTGCTTGTGCAAAACACCTTCACAATGCCAATGTGTTGCTAAGGTGTTCTAGGGCGTTGCTAGGCGGTTGCTAGGGTGTTTTGTGTTGCTAATAGATCCAAGTAAAGCTGACTCACATATTTGTATTGTGTGTTTCTGTAGCTCTAACAGTAGAGCATGGCACATGCAACGCCAAGGTCATGGGTTCGATTCCCAGGGAATGCATGAACTGATTATTTCCATATACCTTGAATGCAATGCAAGTCACTTTCATTAAAGCATCAGCCAAATGCATAAATGTAACTCTTTTTAAATTAAAGAACACAGACGCAGCCGGATTATTTCCATAATGACCAACACAATCTACCGAGAGCAGCACAAATTAGCATCTGGTTTAAGACGCTTTTTTCGGGCCGTTAAATAATGGCACAAATACCAGTAAATTGATGAGTGCAAGCCTTAGTAAATCACCTTACGTGATTCATTTAAATACTCTCCTCCCGTACATTTTGCGTCTGAAAGGGAAACTCGGTTGGAAACTCCTAATGCATAAGCAATAAGGTCGGCCTTAAAAAATAACCCTGTCTAGGACTTTTCAGTGCTAATTTTTCACTGCGTGTCTTTAGTAAATCCTGACAGCAGTTTTTTAATGCCAAAAAAGGGTTTGAGCTGGCGCAAGATGTTAGTAAATCTACCCCTTAGAGTTACTCCAGATCAACTCAAAACCCAGCAAACAAAATGGCCCCTGAAGATGGTCATATTCCTGGATGAGGAAGGACAACAAAATCCCTCATATATTTCTCGAACACATTTTTAACATCAGAAACAATCAGCGATTGAGCGTCTGTATTAGTTGCAGACTCTCAGCTTATCCATAAACGAATGTTCTCTACTGACTGACTTACTGGAGTCTTGAAAGTAGACGTCTTTGCCGTTGTAGGCGTTTCGTAGCTTGTTGGTCATCACTCTCAGGGTCATGATCTGCTGTCTGATGAACGTGTCCGGTCTCGTGATGTCCACTTCCACCTCTGGGTTATTGAGCTGGTTCGTAAGGCCGTCTTTTACAACTTCAGGAAAATATCTGGAAATTAACAAACATTTTGGTGGGAATGTTTTCTTAAAATGTTTTCAGTTGGGGTTCAAGAAACACATAAATGATTCACTATGATTTGGTATAATCTTTATTTGATTTAAAATCTTAAAAAGAAAAGTCAAGTGACACACAAATGCCAATGCATTCATTTACAAATACTTCATACATAAACCAAAACTCATAATTTATCCAAACAGCATTTGTGGGCGTTCACATGATTGTTGACTGAAGCATGACCGCACCAGGAGTGTCTTTAGCAGGACATCGTGTGCAGAATCACTTCATCAGGAAGACAGCGTTCTCGAGTCGCCCTGTGTTGTATAACAGGAATAATGCGAGGCTGCAATCTGCACTTTCACCTATAGTGTGACAATCACCTTGCTTGTAAAGGTGCTAAACATTATGTCTAGATCTGCATTCCTCGCAGGAAGAGCTGTGCTTGCAAATCAGCTGATAAATATAGTGTTTGCCAATGTCGTAACACTCAGTACGAGGCCCGTTTCCTGTCGGTTGCTTTAATGAGTTAATGCATTTTTTAAATTTTTTATTAAAAAGTAAAAATAGACTATAAAGACTGTGTTTTGTAAGAAAGACTTCACAGTACAGGAAATGAAAGAAGACTGTCCACAATGCAGTAATGACGTCATTGTTGTACATTTGATTATTAATGGTTCAACAGTATCAATATCAAAGATATTTTCAAACTTTAAATGTATTGAATTTATTCAAATAAATGTTTTAAATGCATTGAATGCTTAACAAAAACCAAACACTATGCAACTAGTTTTTGCTTAAAATAAAATATTTTTTTTCTAAATAAAATTTCTATTTAAAATATATGTTTTGCTTAAAAGTAACTGTAATGCGTTGTTATTTTAATTTTAGATAGTATTTTTAATTTAAATTTCAGTTAAAGTTTTAGCAGTTTTGTTTAATCAGTTTTTATTCATTTTTATTAAAGTTTTAGTTTCAGTAATTTTAGTGGGCCCTATATGAAGTTAAACTAAATATTAAATAAATGCACTTTATACTTTATTTTATTTCAGTTAATGTTTTTTTTTTTTTTTTTAAGTTTATTTAAAGTTTTAGTTTCGGTTATAATAATAACAACCCGGTGATAGGGTTCAAATAAAAATTCATACTCACAATTATCACCTGAGGCAGAACTGGAGAAGACGGAAATGATCTACATAATGAAGTTCGTAGAGTCTGTGATTCATACTGAATTCATTGCATATATCATGTTTGCCTTCTCTGAATGCTGCCTCTTTATCTGAATGCTGCTTGTCAGTATAAACACATGTTGCAGCATAATGCATGCACTGAACTCTTTTGAGATCTAATCTCCTAATACGCGCTTTAGCGAGGGGTAATTGTTTGTGCCTAATTAATATTTCAGGTGGTGCTTTGTGCAAAAATAAATGAAACTTGTTGAATGCTCGCAGGTTGCGCCATCGCAAATGTGCTCCTATTCAAATGCAAACTGTGTGACTTTAAAACAGTAATTAGCCAATAATGAGACAGTTGTACTCCGCGGAGACCAGATCTGACAAATATATATATAAAAAAAAAAAATATATATATATACACATCACATGCATTTCAGCTCCACCAAGTCTTATCATTTGCGTTAATTTGTCTTTTAGGTACTCTAAAAAACCCTCTTCACCCAGTACGGGTCATTTACATGATGAGGCCGCTTGGAAAGAAAATGAAACGCATCTTATATTGCACCATCTGCTGATATTCTCACTTGTGGAGGGCTGAAAAGCGGATGGGTTTCTGCCAAGCCGTCTGGCTCATTCTCAAAGGCGGGCAGACGGAGTGACAGACATCATGGTGTTGTCTATGAAAAGCCCATCAACAGGAATGATCTGAAGGAATGAGCTACTGTAAAACCAGAGGTCTGTCAATCATAAATTATTATGTCCTAACGCCCGTTTTCACACTGTACACATCTTTGAGTATTCTCAGTGTGTTTTTATTTCTAAAAGAAATAATTAATCACACTAATGAATGTGTTCAATTGACTTGAGCTTGTCAATGTACTTGTCCTAAACAAGTCAAGACAAGGAAGAACTTGCGAATGTAACCTATGCGCAAAATTGGAATATCGCGTTAAACATTTGCGGATAAAGCACCGTTTCCATCCATTGAGTCGAAGTGAACAAAATCCTCACTTCCTGATAAACTGGTGCTAAATATCACTGAGAAAAGTAGGCGAAGCCACTGTATTTAATATTTTTCGCATATAACAAATGACTTGGGTCTCAGAGCGTCCAGATGAAATTAATAACAATAAATGCTTTTGGGAGGAAGATGCCAGTTGTTTGGGAACGCAGTCGTGTAAGACAGTTCTGGAAGGGAATGAAACCGAACCTCTTTGACGACGGACTTTGCTCAGGCATTTCAGAACAACCAAAACAGCATTTCAGATGCTTTGCAAAAAGATCAGTCCGCTGGTTAGTCCAGTCACGCCGTCCCGTTGCACAAAGGCACTTGATTTTTTTGATGGCATCAAAGAATTAATTTGGTAAACGTGTTTCCATCGTAGTTTATGCTTCTTATAGGATAAAAAAAATGAATCCGACTCATGCGAGCGCACTCGTTTTTTATGTGCATTTTTAGAATTTTTTGCACATCTTAGTGTTTCCATCCAGCAGTTTTTTTTATGCAACATCCCAAAATGCACGTAAAAAATAAATTAATAGGTGGATGGAAACATAGCTACTGTCACATGATCCTTCAGAAATCATGCTGATTTGCTGCTCAGGAAACATTTATAATTATTATTATTTATTATAAAATCACAATCATTTACAATTATAAAATTACTCGCAGTGTAATCCCAAGAGAACACCTTTATGCCACCACCTCTTACACAAATTGTTGTTTCAGTAAAGTTCAGTAAGTTCTAACGGAACAGGATAATCTTTTTAAGCAGAGTATCATGTTTTCCGGAACCACATGTTAATAACGATTATTATTTTTAAACCACCAGTCGGTAATACACAATTACATCAGTTGTATAGAATGTTTTTTGGTTGGGTATCATAACCAACCTCGTGAATTGAGCCAACAGGGTGTTTTGTATTTGCCTATGACCTAATATCGCTAAAACAATTACCATCGAAGGTGTCATTGAAACACAACAATCTGCGACGCGACCCAGGGGAAGGTGTGTGTGAAGGTGACCGTCCTACCTTCCCTTTGTGTGGCTGTTCCAGCACTGCTCCTCATCTGGGTCAGTCACCGTGTCCTCGGCACAGATGCTGTCTGGTAGCGACGACCAGAACCTCTTCGACTCCCTTAGCTTGTCCTTAATGTCGATCACCTGCAACCACGCACAGAGAATCAGTTTAGCATATGCAACGCCGAAAACACAACAGGGGAATGAAGATTTAGGCACATTTTGAACTGTGTGATGGATTGGTTTGGGATTATTATAAAGGGAGTGGGGAAGATGAGGCCAACAATTTGCATGGAAATCTCATTCTGGCTTCACTTTTTCAGTTTCAACACTGCTAGATAATTCATTGGGGACCAGGTGCAAGTCTAATCCTCCACTAAGCTGTGCTGGTATTTTCTGTACCAACCAGAAGGACGGATTTGTTTTTAAACTGGCAGAACGGGATCGCTGGAATCTCTTCTCAACCTGGAAGACTTCTCATAGTGAGAGGTTTATAAATTGGACATATTTTCAGGCATTATGCCAAGGTTTATCTGTGGAAATTGCTTATAAATGTCCAGGCCATTGTTAGACGCGGCACTGGTTGTCTGTTTCACTCATAACATGCCTTATTAAATGGTTGCTGGTCTTCAACTCTCTAGAAATGCACAACATTTATACTATTTTTTAGCCAGCAAGTGCTTGTTAAGGCAAGCATCGCTATTCCTATTACTTATAACTGGGTTATCATTTTCAACAACCTAACTCTAATTGTTCATCTTTATTTCAACGTAATAGAGGGCATTTGTCATTTCAATGTGCAATGTTTCCGGTGTCATTCACTTCAAGTTATTTTAAAAGTCCGTAAGCTACTTTTTATAATGCAAACCCGCTATTGTTATCACATTATTTTATTGCTGTAATCATAAACACTCCAGTTTGTAGCGAAAATAGTTTTACGATTTACTGTACTTTTCTTCACCTGCTAATGAATCGTCTTGCACATTCAAAGACAATAGCTTACGCCCAAATTGCAAAATATGGTGGGTGCAAGTTGCACCAGTGGCGACGGTGATTTAGTGATTCGTTGATTCCAACGATTCGTTCAAAAATGTCTGTCTTTATCAGCATGCCATTGATTCACTCGACCGATTCGTTCAAAACACTGATTCATTCAGGAACAAAACAGACGCTGTGTCCGAAATCGTATATACTAAAGTAGGTAGGGGAGAGCGGGGCACAACCTAACACATTTTGGTTTTGGCTCAATTATTTAAAAAATAATTAAGTTAGATTCATCTTTTTTTTACACAAGCAACATACACATCTCTGCTACATATGAACACTTAAAGTTTTTTTCTAGGAGCTTCCATTTTCGTACAGTTGCACTGAAAGTGACAGAAGTGCAAATGTTACAACCTACCCCATATGCGGGGTTAATTGTAACAGACAGAGGGGTTAGTTGTAACACTTGTGTGTAACACACATAATTCAGTACTATTTTATCTGTATAGTTTGATATTGTTTGTGCATCTGTATAGATAGATATCCATACATCCATCCTTCATCCAATCATCCTTCTATTATGGATCAATATCATTGATAGAGACATAGAAAAGGGCTGCACAGTTTTGCAAGCAATACATAAATAAATAAAATCATCAAATATTGTAATTGCAATTGAATTACATTTATGTGTGGCAGCTGCATGTAAAATTATTATTATTGATAATAATAACAGTAATAATAATAAAAACTTAATAAAAAATTTTAATAAAAAAATTAAAGGGTTTATTGCATTAAAACCAGGCTATATTAAAAAAAAAAGAAACAAGTGATCAATGCATAGTAAACTAAAAAAAAAAAAAAAAAAAAATTCCAACATTGTTTGTGAAAGTCCAACAAAGTTAAATAAATAAATACTCAAACCTAGAAGTTGTGTGGCTCCCTGTTTTCATTTGATTATCATTGTACACTTGGCGGCTTGTTTGTAACACTGTGCTACATCTAACCCCGCTGTGTAAAACATATTTTAAGCCTAGCTAACAGTTGCTAGGAGTTGCTGACATGTTTCAAAACGGTGCTATGTTTTAGCCAACAAGACAGTTATTAAGGCAATATAAAGTTAGATTTGGTGACGTACACACCCAACTCAGAAACCGAAAAAAACCTATGATGAAAAAATTTACTTGCATGGTGTCAAAACACTCTTTGTCCAGCATCTTCATGAAATCTTATCAAAACTTTCCGCAAATTCGCGGGAGACCGTCTTCTGGCAGCGCGAGAAAAAGAGCGGAAACACAACCGGCTTGATCCCGACTAACTATGTAAAAGGTCCGTGTTACATTTAACCCCGCGTTAGGTTGTGCCCCGCGCTCCCCTACTACTACATTTGGTTCGAAACTTAATTCGCAACCGTTAACAAAGTACGTTCTCTATAGAATGAATGTGTGTAGTATGAATGAAATTTGGACATATTACATACGCCATGTTGTCATTGTCATGTGACCTACGGCGTAAGTTGGGTTCCTAAACCTCTATTCACAAATAGAGGTCCATCGAAATAAGTAGACCATCCAGGTACTTTTCGCCTATACTGTTTTATGAATACTATGAATTTGGAAATACTACTTGGCTCACATAACTTTTTTTGCATACTATATTCGGACGCAGCGAGAGTGACTGACTGAAGCATTCACTCTACTGATGAGTTAAAAAAGAAAACAGATTTGTTTAGTGACAAAACTGTCTGTCTTTAGTGAGTCATTGAATCATTCATTCAATCGATTTGTTCAAAAATGCTGAATCATTCCGGAAGGAAACAGCTACTGTCCATGGTGTAGCAAAATATGCAAACTAATTGGCGATATTCTGTCAAAACTCAATTTTTACTCAATTTTAACTTGTTTATTGAACTGCTGTATATAATAAACACTCTTTCTTGTGTGATATTGCTTGAATAATAGTGTTTCGCAGACTTCTTCAAATCATGTGGCTTTTTTAGAAGACTGACGTTTCTTTAATAAGCAATTAGACTGTTTGATTTTTCCCAGATAGACCATAAAACATAACTGGGTTATCAATTCCAACAACCACCTAATTCTAATTATCCATCTTATGTTTAACATAATACGATAAATACAATAATATCGCCTTGCAAGATCGCCCTAGAACCTCATAGCAATATCATGGCGCAGGTTTTTCACAGAGAAGAACCACATACCTGATACATTCTGTGTAGCTAAACCCAGCGAACTCTATCAAAGACGAACATATTCATTTTAAAAGATTCCTATTTAGAGTTTAATACACTTCTGCTTTATATAAAGTGTTCATTCTATGTCAAAGATTGGGCTTCATTCCATCCAAAGGTGTATTCTATTATTTATCTATCTCTATTATCTCTACTCATACAGCCTTTTGTGCAAGAGAATTAGCTCATGCCGAGACATTACAGAATCGTCGATAAAATCTTGCCTTCTAGTACATCATCAGATCAGAGCCCAGAGCTTCAGACGTGTGCAGATTGATTTTATTAATGAAGTGCACCGCACTCCAGAAAGCAAACAGATTGATGCTTATCAGTGCAGGAGTGCATCTGACGGCAGGAGGAGATCTGATGGCAGATATCTGCGACTGTTTGTCGGCCATTTTAACTCTTTCCCCGGCAGCAATTTTTTTTTTTTTTGTCATTCGGTCCCCAGAATATTTTGTTGTATGATTGTCTGAACATGCATTATATAAAAAAAAAACACAAAATAAATAAAAACATTCATAAAAACATTCTTTTTTTTATCAAAACAAAAAGCTGAGAAAATCATGTTTTTGTCAATGAAAAAACAGAATGATCAAAACCCAGATGGAGTCGATCGAGTCCATCAAAACCCCCAACGCTTCTTGTACCTCATCCTGGGTCGACATTTCATTCAGTAACATCAGGCAGTTTCGATTTATATGCTGATGAATGTTTGATGATCGCGTTATTTTACATGTGCGTAAGCAATGCTTTATATCGCTTGTTTCTGCTTCATTTTGTCTGTTTTGATCCAGAGGTTATCTATTTCAGAAGATCCGTAATAGCGCCCCCTACCGTATATCAGTGGATTGCCGGAAAACTCTGTCAATGAAAGTGTTAAAGGCCGTGTCACGTGACCCATGTTAACATGTTAGAGATTCAATTCTCAATTCAATTTATAGACATTCTCTTAAGTCTTAACATCTTTTTACATTATTGCATGCATCGTAATTTTAGCATTCCATGTAAAATGTTTTAATACCTAAACAGATGTATCCAGCATAACATGCATCATTTTAACATTTTATGTTCACTAAAAAAAATTGTGTGGGATTAGGAATTTAACTTAGAAATTGCGAAGGAATTTTGCAAATAATTCCAAAGAAACGGCAAGTATTGAATTAAACATGAAATTTTGAAATGGAAAGAAATAAACAAATTAAATATTTTACATAAATCGTTGCATTGTGAGTAAGATGCATTGTTCTGTTAATTATTCATAAAATCATTCTTACTTAAATTGTGACTGTAAATAATGTTAAAATATTTTGTAAATTGTTAAAAATGTAAAATACTTGTAAAAATAATTGCGCTTGTCAGTTTCAAATCAATTCAACTTTTCTGTTTTTTACATTTTTACATACAATACATCATTTCACCATTCCATGTAAAATGTTTTCAAAGCCATTCTTAAGTGAACATGCATCAAATATAATTTTTGCATTTTATGTAGATATGCATTCTGAGTAACCTGCATTGTTCTGTCAATAATGCGTTAAATTATTGGTGACATGACATAAATTGTGTCACGTTACACAGTTAATTTTTGCATTGTTTTAAATCATTCGTTAAACTTGCATACATTGTTCTTAAAAATATTAAGTCATTTCCCAAGTGTTTTTATGATCCATTTGCACAGAAATTTGTTCTGCTTGTATTCCATGACATTCTCTGAGCTGTAGAACTCTCTATTCTTAGATATTTTACTGGAAAACAAGATATTAATACTGGCTAAGAAAAGGATTTGACTTCATTGCAGAGCATGAGGAATTTTCTGATAATGACATGCATGTATACCAGAGCCCTTGAAGAATCATTATGCAATTAGCCATGAATATCTCATGCAAAGTGACATTAATTCTCGTTGGCACAGGAAACCTGTACACATCCTGTATGTGTCATCATGCGAGTATATTAGGTTTCTGACATATAATAATGATATAATGGGATTAAAAGGTGGCGGATGTCACATTCGGCAGAAATAAGCTGTGTTAAATGACGCTGAGGTTATCTGCGGAGTCAACAGCAACAGCCAGAGGCACGACATTAAAGAATGTTTATTGACAGCATGTCAGAGTTTGAGGCCGCTTTGCCCTTTTTGAAGTGCTAATCCGTGAGCACGGTCTGCAGAGATCTGGAGCGCTTTCACACCGAGCGATTGGTTAGCATTCATAAGCCGTTAGCCTGGATGCTGATATTAACACCTTAACATGGATGCTTTAGGAGGGTGTCGAGATAAACACACAACAACAGCCAAACGAACAGTGAGGTGTATATGATATTTGCGTTAAATCCGGTACATGTGGGATTAGATCATGTAACAAACAAACAAACTGTCGATCAGTTTCTCCTTACAAATGACTGCCCATGGGAACCAATCAAAGTCACAAAAAAGGATGTTACTTCTCATAAATAAAACAAAAAACGCATGGATATTCCTGGACATGGAATGTCTTGTTTATTTGCAAAATCTTCACTCATGTCTAACCCATTTTCACAGAGAATTATAAACATTTCTTCACTTCTTCGCATCCTTGAACAACGCTGTAGGCCAGATCCCTTTTTACTTGCACGTCAAATTCTATTCAACACAGTTTGTGCTTGTTAGACTTGGTAAGGAACATCAAGATTATTTATTTGTGTAGCGCATTTCACACACACACACACACACACACACACACACACACACACACACACACACAAGTAATTTAGTTTCAGATGCTTTGGAACATCGGGTGAAGACATGAAGATATTAGACAAGAGATGATCTGTCCTACTCGTTCCCACATCCCTCTCAAATACATGAACACACATTTAGCATTTATCTTACACAGAAGCTTGTGTTTTATCACTAAAATTATTTATTTGCATTTGTTTCTAGTCACACTTACATTAGGTGTCATAACTACTATGCACTATTTATTTATTTGTTTTGATGTAAGTACAATGTACTTATTGTGTTCATATTGTATTTCAAAACACTTGTGCTGCTATTGAGGTGGATACGGGTGAAGTTAGGGACAGGTTTAGGATGGGTTAAGGTGTAAGAAAATGTCAACAGTGTAATTAAAGATATAATTACAGAAATAAGCAGACAATAAGTGCATTGTATAAAATTATTATAGCACATAGACAGTGTGACCGGACCACAAACAAAGCATTTGAACAAACATTTTCACATCAACTACTGCATAATTGCATAAGCACCACTAAAGTAAAAAAGAGAAAAATTAATTTTATTTACACAAACTTTTCTTTCCAGCAAGACCACTAGATGCTGCTGCACCTCTGAGAGAGAGAGAGAGAGAGAGAGAGAGAGAGAGAGAGACTCCCAGACAGTAGAGAGCGTGCCAAGCGCGCATATAAATAAATAAGCCAACTCATGTTTCAAAGGTGTATTAAAATACATGCTGTGTATTAAGAGAAGCCTTATGTTAGCGGTAAGTGAGTGGCTGTATATTGGGAAAGCGTTGCAGATCGTCTAACCGTTCGGACACACAGATCATTAGCACACAGGCCTGCCAGAAGCGAAGAGTTAAAGGGGTTGGAGTTGTTATTCGCTTGGGTCCTATTGCTCAACACGAGTCCGAGCTCGACAACAGCCAGACAGCAGAGTCCGAACGCTGGCCATCATTCCCTACATGAGCCACGGCTGTGGGTTATCAGCAGATCTACAGCTCCTCAATGACATGATGTTCTGGGTTAAAGCATTAGAGCGCTTTAAAGGAACAGTGCAAAGTCCAAACTGAAAAAATAGTCATCAGTCAGTCACCCTCATGTCATTCCAAACTCGTATGCTTTCATTCCTTGTGTGGAAAAAATAAAGTCATGCATGTTTGGGGTAATTCGAGGCTGGGTAGCCTACATTTTATTTGCAGTCAACTGAATGAAACAGAGGAAAGCTGGTGTATTATTCATCCGTAGCACTCATTTAGAAAGCATTAGGGCCTTTTCTGTACCAGGCGTCTCAGTCTAGACAACAGCGGCTGAGATGTCATTGTGTTTCCTGAGGAAAAGCATCCTGATTTTAATGCGAATGTGTCGCAGTGATTACTGCGCCAGTTCAAAAACACTCCAAAGTATTTCAGTATCTAGTCAGTGCAGAGAAAAACCTCATTAAATGATTTATTTTTCATGTACAATAGTCGAATTAATTTAAGTCTCTTCTTCGCTAAGCCAAAATGAGCTAGTTAGGTAGAGTAACACACATCATTTCAAAGTATCCAGTCTCCAATAATTACGATAAAACACTTTCGTTAATAAACCACAAGAGCATGCACATTACAGTGATACCTTTTACCGTGGTACACAAAGCAGAATGCCCAAAGCCATGGCAAAATCACTCTAATGTTCAGCCTCCAATGGATTATTGCTTTTATACAATGGTGACAATAGTATATGATACAATACATGAATGTTCAATAAATAAATAGTGCTTTTATAAACTATACAAAAACTGTGGATTGTGAAAACTGAACAGTGACACTATTTGGTGCATTAATATAATTTAACAGCATATTTTTGTTGTTTTTGTTGCTGATTGATTATAGTTTTTTTTTTTTTTGAGAAAATTATAATGAATGAGCCTGAGGAACATCAAATAGGGAAACACAATTGTAGACAGACGGACGGACGGATAGATGGATAGAGAGATGGATGGATGGATGGATGGATGGATGGATGGATGGACGGATGGATGGATGGATGGATGGATGGATGGATGGATGGATGGATGGATGGATGGATGGATAGACTCGAGTTGGTGTGTTTGCTGTTTTTTGCACAGGTCTCATCAGAATAGGGGGTCAGAACTGTCTGTTTTATATCAAATGGATATAAATGTGCCTGTAACAGCATAGCGGTGGAGTTCAGCCTCTGGACTCCTTTTCACTTAAAATAGGAGGAAATGTTTGGTGGGTACAATCCATCATTGTGGTGCTAAATGTGCTCGGCACCATTTAGACCTGATAGTTCTCTTGCTCACAGGGGAATACAAGCAGGACCCATCATTGCTGGCCAGGTCTACATGCGACTTTCAACCTTCAAAATTCCCCTGCAACTGCCCTCTATTAGAAACTTTAGGAGATGACATGTCCCAATTTATAATGATTTTATTCCCAGTTGAGTTTTTTTTTTCCTATGCTACGAGGTCCTTGCCTACGTAATGATATGTTGAGAATTGCATGACTAGAATAACAGGAATATTCATTATAGAGAAGATTGCAAAGGCCATGCAATAATCATAGCAAACAAAAGATCCTTTTGAAATGATTGGTATGTTGAAGGATTGTTCACAACGCAGTGTGCAGATGATGTCAGTGCAATAAAATGCACAAGATATTTCATGATGTTATTGCCATTGTAACAGATTCAGTATGGTTTTATTTTTCTCCTTTGCTATGCATAGTGACCCTTCTTAAAGGGACACTCCACCCATTTGCATTAAGTTTTCCATTGTTAGAAACCCAGTCATACTATTGAATGGTCGTGCAACACTCTCTCATTTTCCCCTGAGACGAGAGAAATCCGCTATTTACCTTTTTCACTTCCTCCTACAATGACGCAAAAATCGTCATTTTACGTCATTGTAGGAGGAAGTGTAAGAGGGGGGGATTTATGTAAAGACTACAAGCACTAGATCCCACCCTTTCAAACCCGCCCATAGGTTGGACCTAATGCGCTAACAGACCTATCACAGATCAGTGGGTGGGACTTCACTTGTAGATACTGAAATCAATATCATCCATCTTGTTTATAAGCTAAGCTAACAAGCGCTGTGGAGATAGGAAGTTATGACAATGACGGAAGAAACTAAACACGATATGGAAGAAACTAAACACGATATGGAAGAAACTAAACACGATATGGAAGTAGAGGATTTTGAAATTCTGCTGCTCGAATCCGCTGGTCGTGGCTATCTTTACGAGCCGCTATATAGTGAAGAGCAGCCGAGGCTGATGGAGGAACAGGAGGCGGACGAGGAGCCCGGACGGGTTCGAGCTGGGCGGACCGCTGGTGCCTGTGCTCTCGCTGTGCGCTACGGACACAGATAAAGTCCGTCTGATGCAGAGAATTTCAACGATGGCAATTTCTCCTGGACGAAATCTCTGAATCAGACGAGCACACGGACGTTTGTGTTGTGATGTGAACCATCCTAGTGTCGCACCGCATATGTTCTGACTAGGGTTGGGTATCGGTTGGGTTTTATCCGATACCAGTACCTACTCTGTATTTTTTAAACGGTTCCGGTGCTTAAACGGTGCCTGACACGGTACTTAAGAAAACGAAACCGCTCACACTTTGTCAAAAAATAATCCCCTTTTATTTACAGGGCCAAACTGGACACAATAGTAACTTAAATCTTTAAACAATATAAATACAAGTAACGTATGGTAATAATAAATAAACCAATATAAAATAAAAATTCACATTTACATAATATCAAATAAAACAATATTGTATCAAACAATGTAATAATACTGGAGATTAATAGAGATTACAACCAGGGTAATCTAATATCGACATGGCTACAGGTTCCCATGTTTTGTCTGCTTGAACCAGTCATGTAAGTTATCTGGTCATTGTACTAGTAACGCAGGGCTTAGCTGGGCGAGTTTGGTATTTCGTTCCCACTGCGTTTTAGCTACGCAGCGTTGAGTAAACCAATGAAAGAGAACGTCTCTGGTTACTGGTGTAACCCATGTTCTCTGAATAGGGAACGAGGCGCTGCGTTCGGTGCCAAACTCCTCGCGCTGCCGACAAGCTTCCTTTTTCGGCAGAGAAATCTGAGGAGCAGATGATGCGCGCGCTAATATAATATGACGACGTAAGAGCGTCAAGGCGGCGCCCGCGCCATCACCTAGAGGGCGTTACGTTCTGACGCGTAATTTTACACGTGAAATGCAGCCAAACCTTGGAGCGTTTTGTCTTCGGCATCTTCATTAATCCCCTCGCTATCAGCAGACGTTCCGGGAGTCTCCCGCATATTGATAACGGCTCCCTGATGCCCGCAAATTAGTTAAAATCTCCCGGAATCTAGAGCGAGCGAGCAAGAACGCGCATGCGAGACAGAACAGACTGTGCTCCAATCCGTATAGTGCGCGCACGAGAGAGAGAGCGAGAGACTTTGCGTGTGTGCGCCTCATGACACAGAGACTCAGGCACCGATATCAGGCACCGAAATTTCCGTTCTTATTCGGTCTGATTACTACTGTTTACGTCGGAACCGGTTCCCTATTGGCACCGCGTTTCGGTACCCAACCCTAGTTCTGACTGAACATCCAGGTATCATGCAATAATTCACCCAATAGAAAGAAATACAAACGAGTAATTTGCTAATGAGTTTGCCAATGTAACGGGGTTCGTTGTTGTGGGAAGAAGGAGGCGGGAACCGGCGAACATTTAAACATTTTAATAGTAAAATAAACAAATACAAAACAAAAGTATAAGCCAGCTGGCCACACACAACAGAAACAAAACATAAAATCAGGCCTGTTCCTTTTGTGCTTCCGCTCCTCCGTGAGAGATATGAGACCGCTGCGTCTCACAGGTGTCATTCATTATCCTAACTAACTAGACATTTTGTGTGAAATGAATTTCAAACTCTTTTGGCAGCTAGCCTTGTAGACGGAAGAGTGATTTCTCTGATGTTTGCGCGCTGTTCTGGATTAGTGGGAGTGGCTTGCGGAGCTGTGCAATGTGGTGCATTGTGGGAGTTGTTGTCTTACATACAAATGTGCCCTAAAGTTATTTTCTGTCTTTTCTCGGTCAAGAGGGCACCAAATTCAAAATTTCTTTTACATTTCGACTACATATATAACCCACTTTCAATAAAGATTAATGTTGAAATGGGTGGAATGACCCTTTAATGCAGATCAGCACACAAGTCAATATGAAATCAAAATTGTCCCTATTTAGTTTCATAATACAAGTTCTGGTCCTTATTGTGCATGATTCATTGGTGCAGATTATATTTATATATATATATATATATATATATATATATATATATATATATATATATATATATATATATATTAGGGCTGGGTATTGACACAAATTTCAAAATTCGATTCGATTTCGATTCACAAGCTTGCAATTCGATTTCGATTACGATTCGATTCGATTCAATATTGATTATTTTGGATATCAGGTACAATACATGGCAAATTTTTTCAAGGAAAACAAGTCTCTTAACTAATGCTGTAAACTATGGGAGTCAGTTGTAGCCTATAGGCTTCATTAGCCTACTATAATTTTGAAGGTAAAAATTAACAGATTTGAAGCTATACAAACACTTAAATTACACTTATTTATTTTTATAATAAGAAAGTTATATGAAATATAAACATTTAAATGGTGGCTGTCATAAAAACTTGCCAGATTTATTCAAACATGCATTAAATATTAAAGAACATTAAAAAGTATAATGAATATGCAATATGGTGCATATATTTAACAAAATTCTCCTCTCTAGAGTTATTTTTTCTAGCTGACTGACTAAGTTACTAAGTTTAATGTTTTTTCTGAGGTAAATGTGACGTTACATGCCATTGTTTACTTGCTGTTTAACTGACGTCTTTCCACGGATGAAACACTGATTGAGCGATACCACGTTACATGATACGGATTTCGAAGTTGTACTCTATCTTTTAACACACTTTCAGATGCTCATTGATGTTTATTTGGCGCTGTAACTGGTATTATTAAGGCGGAGTAACTGGTATTATTAAGGCAGAGTAACTGGTATTATTAAGGCGGAGTAACTGGTATTATTAAGGCGGAGTAACTGGTATTATTAAGGCGGAAGAGGAGAATGAGATCATGTGCGCTCCGTGCTGCTGCTTCTCTTGAGCTGAGCCAGAGCGATCTCACGCCACAGCGCCAAAACGGTATTTATGTTTTCGAATTTCGTAAGAAAATGGACGTAATTCGAAATTTGAGACTTTATTTCATAATAATAGTCACAAAGCACAAAGATTATTTCGATTTATTGGATGGGATGCACGATACAATGTTCTACGCGATCATCAAATGAAAACAGGATGACTAATCGATTCTTGAGATTTAAGAATCGATATCGGTTCTAAAAATGAGAATCGATTAACATCGATAAATCAATATTTTTTACCCAGCCCTAATATATATATATATATATATATATATATATATATATATATATATATATATATATATATATATATATATATATATATATATACTGTATATATAAGAATGAAACTGTAATATGTCACTATAGCTCTAACAGCAGAGCATGGCACTAGCAACACCAAAGTCATTGGATTGATTGATGAGGGAATGCAAGAACTGAATTACTACCTTGAATGCAATGTATAAAAGCATTTGCTAAAGGCATACATGTAAATGTAAAATGTCTTGAATTGTTTATTTGTCTTACACTACTGTCAAATCGGGAGTTTTTTTTTTGTCTTGTTTAAAGCATAAATCTAATCAAATTTAGTGAGGTTTAACAATTGTCTTGCTTTAAAGAAATGTATGTATTTGTATTAAAAACAAGACAAAATAATGAATACAGATATTGATTTTGAGCTAAAACATCCCATCCAACATTTTTACTAATTGAACATCCTGTTTCATTTAAAGTCAACATGAAACGGAAATTGCGATAGTTTTCTATTGTGCCGTATATCTGAGTGACACGGCTTCTGGAACAAGAACAAATGCAGGCCCTCGTTATCAGAGAAGAGGAGAGATGCTGCAAGAGGGAGAGGAAGTGATTTTGATTAAAGATAAATAAAGTTTAGTGACGTGCACGGATAAATAATTTACAACAAATAAAAGAATTGTCAATTTTAGGGCTGACTTCTAATAGTCGAGGATTCGATTCGGAGAGGTCTGATTCGACTATGAACCTCATAGTTGAATAGTAGGGAAGTGTTATGTAACCAATAGGGGTGTGACGGTTATTATATAACCGTGAGACCGACGGTTATAGTTGAACACCGTCATTAGAACTCTATAACCGCCAAAACCGTGCTATTAAAATATTTTTACAAAATTTTTTTTATCATGGAGAATGTTTAAACACTAATATCAGCTTACGAGGGAAACGGAGGCGGAGTAGTGGTGGTTCGGAGGCTGAGTGCTGGAGATGATTCGGGAGAGGTCTGTGCACCTTTACCGATCAGAGCGCGCGCTGACACGGAGTAAAGCCCTTGTTTATACTCGACGCGTCCGACCGATCGCGAAGGTGCGCACGGCAAAAAATGACGCGTTGGGTGCGCAAGACCGGCAAGACCCCATTTCGCTTGGCTGTCACCGCACCGGCACGCAGTTTGCGCGTCTAAATTGCAAAGTTCATTGCAAAGTTTTTGCAATGAACTTCAAGAGATTTCCACGACGTGCACGCGCGAGAACTGAAGTAGTTGAAGGAGATCGCAATTCTCGCGCATGCGTCGTGGAAATCTCTTGAAGTCTCGTTTCAGGCCTACAAGGAAGAAAAGGAATAGTCGAATAAAGTCTTTATTTTTGTTTTATTTCCGCACAAAAAGTATTCTCGTCGCTTGATAAACTTATAGTTGAGCCACTGTTGCGACATGGAATATTTAAACATTTTCTTCATTGACTTTCTGGGCCGTCAGGATTCATTCCCTTAGGGAGCCTATGGAGGAGTGATCCAGCTGTCACATTTAATCATAAATATCTTCATTTGTGTTCCGAAGACAAACGAAGGTCTTACGGGGTTGGTACAGCATGGGGGTGAGTAATTAATGACTTAATTTTCATTTTTGGGTGAACTAACCCTTTAAGGATTCATTTAATGGAAAGCACATTCACTTCTAGTTGTTCATTTTAAATAAACGTAGAGCGAGTTGTCCTATAACAGACGAACAGTTATTCAACCGAACGTCTAGCTGCTATCTAAAAAAAAAAGGTTAGTCTATCAGTCGACTACGGCAAAATCTAACGAATCAGATTCGACTATGAAAATCCTTAGTCGAAAACAGCCCTAGTCAATTTTGGTGACTTTAAAATACATCACGATGTACAAGTAAAATGGGTTTCAGCAGTGACTCTACAGTTGACCTGAACTAAGCATTTACAACAGAGTTAAATGGCGTCACTCAAAGCACTGCCGACTTGTGTAACAGTGGAAAGAAAGTTTCCAGCCTCGTCTCTTGTGTCTACAGCTCACCCTTCCCTGCCCCCCCAGATCTTGGAAGTGATGTCAAATGCCAGTTGAACCAGTCATGCAAGCCGCTCGCTCTCGGCTCTGCATACCAAATGCGCTTTCGCTGCTTCATATGGGGCCGGCTTTGTGACCCTTCTTAACGTCTGATCAAATGGCAGGCGAGGCTCGTCCCCTGAAGCATTCCTTGTGAAGTTCGGGGCCCACCACGGCCCCTCAGAACAGTTTTAGCAGTGTGAAGATCTGAGCCTCGTATAGGTCAGAGCTCCTCATTAGGGCTATTTGTTCTCGCACTCCTTTCTCCCTACGGGAAGGAGCGCAGTCGTGTTAATACACTCCTCTCATGCTGCTATAGATTAGAAGTGTGGAGTGGATTTGGCTAATTGGACGGGGGATTACCCAGCGTGATGTTTCACTGTTTGTGTTTTTCGCAGTGAGGAACACGTCCCCTGGCATTCTGTATACAAACAGCATGCGAGTGGCATTTCGTCCGAGATGATATTCGACAGATAAAAACCTGGGCTATGATATTTGCTCATCAGAAATCAACTGGACTCCGACTGAGTGTGTGTACTTGAGATGAAATAATTGACATGTCCTGCGGTGCAACATGCTAAACTCCAACTATAACTATTTTAAACTGCATTTTAGTCCTTTTAGTCTTAAATGCATTTTTTTAAATCATTTGTCACACAGCAAAACCATTTTAAGTTAACTTGTGAAAGCAAAAAGTTAATTAAAAATGATGAACCAATCATGTACTATCATCTAAAAACGTGTGACTGACAATGATAAACTGACAATTCAATATTAAGGCCTTTACCTGACTTTTTTTTATATGTCTGCTTAATAATCTCTGTAATATTATGAGTACAAAAAAATAACCTTTTAGAGGGCCTTACACATTGTGCTTAATTGTAAAATATAAAGGTAAACACTTTCTGGGAAAAGTTTGACACTTTTTTAATTAAATGAACACTTATTTTAGCAAGGATGATTGATCAAACATGACTGTGAAGACATGCATAATGTTACAAAACATTGATATTTCAAATGAATGTTGTTCTTTTTGAACTTTCTATTCATCAAAGAATCCTGAAAAATAAAACGCATCACAGTTTCCACAAAAATATGAAGTAGCACAACTGTTTTCAACATGGTATTCAGAAATGTTTCTTGAGCATCACATCAGCATATTAGAATGATTTCTGAAGGATCATGTGTCACTGAAAATTCAGCTTTGCATTACAGGAATAAATTACATTTGTAAATATATTACGATAGAAAACAGTTATTTTAAATTTGGTTAAATAAATGCAGCCTTAAAAACATAAAAACATTCCCATTCCATTCAACAAAGGTTTTTACAAACCCCAAACTTTTGAACATGTTAAGTTAATCAGGATCAAATCAACATGACTTTTATATTATTTGAGCTTCCAGTGTTTAGAATGAACATGTCTACTGGCCAACAACTCTGATGTGTGTGTCGAGTTTCATGCACTTTGAAGCATGCTAAGAGCTTTAAAAGCATCCAAAATTATTATTAAAGTTTCATAAATTGCCATTGCAACCGTATTTAAGATATCAAGAATCCTTTCACAAGTCTACATCTGCTGTGTTTTGACATTAAGTTTATGACTAAGCAAATCGGGTAAAATCGGAAGGTTTCAAAATATTTTTGAAAGTGACACACTTCCTGCTGCCAGTTGGTGGCGCTATGACTTTGTCATGTGATCGGCCTCCTACAATGAACACACAGCTAAAGTTTCATCAAAATCAGTCAATGTATGCACTTTATAACACACGTCTTGTTTCCCTTTTCTGGCACTCTTTTTGATTCCTTTAATGACCACAGCATCCGTTGGACGTCCCGGTTAAGAGCATGAATTAGCAAGTTGCCATCATCACCATGTCAAAGTTCCTGTATAAACACATGCATGAATCCAGATGAGACAGTCGTCACATTGCACTGTCTAGCGTCAGTGAACCGACTGACACCGCTAAGGGACGACGCTTTTTACAGCCCATCTTCTTGACGTTCCTGCCAAGAGCTGAAAGCCGACCCCAACAGGATGAGCTGGAGTGACGTAGCCCGTTTCGTTTTAGTGCCTGTCACTGTGGACGCTCGTATATCAGCGCAGAGCTTAGACGTTTAGCTCAACATTTTAATTACAGCCACTTTCACGAGCAGAACAGTAACAGTTAAGCATGTGAGAAGAGAAAACAACTGTTGTGTTGTGAATGACAACGACACTCTCTGGCTTTCTTTTTACAGCTTTCAACATTGCTGATCATAACTGTTAATTGATATACCACTGAAGTAGAGACACATTTAACTGAATTTAGATCCTGACTTCCAAGTGGAGAAGTATTTCTTTTGATCAGCTAATAATAACGACTGATGTGCACAACTACTCATTTTACAAAATACGTGGCATTCATCGATCATGAACGATTCGATCATTTTGAACAAATCTTTTAAATGACTCGGATGCACGTGCACATTTTACACATTTTCGTAATGTCAAAGTTCACGCAAGTAGACGAGTTTAGAAATGAAAATTGAAAATGAAACATTTAATTTAATTCTGCTCAAATGAACCACATGACTTGAATAAAGATTTGTTCATTTTGCTGAACGAGATTCAAAGGTCCAAGTCAGTAGAATGATCCGTTCTTCCCATCACTATGTGACTAAAAGTCAAAGTAGTGCTTAGACACATTTTCTCGCAGTAAATGTTAAAATGCTAAAACTCTCTCTGAGATGTTGCATATTTAAATTCACCCCCTCCAGCACTGGTGCCAAATATTATTAATGCAAATGTTAAATGTCAAAGAGAAAAACTCTCACTGGTCACTAATTGACTAGTTGCTCATCTCATCCCATCCTAACACGAGTTCTTATACTCAAAATGTGATTTGACTTTAGATTTTGCCAGTTGAGTATATTAATTAAAATGCATTGAGTTGATGTTCACTATAATTATGATGCTTCACTGTACATTTCCAACTAGTCATTTGAACAATGCTGGCAATTTGGTTGGGTATTGTGAGCTTATTAACATGAACACCACAAAAATCTCTTAAAATAAACACGAGTACAATAGAGGAGCTATTATGAGAAGTCCAGAAAGAAGAAATATTCAAAATGTCCACATCTCTTGCCCTAAATACCAAGACTCGCATTATAAAAAAGTATGTTTGCCAAACTGTGGTCCAGATTTGAATTTTGAGCTCCCCTTTATGCTTTTCTTCATTAAATAAACATACATAGTACAATAAATAGTTGTGCTGCTTGTTTTTTTTCTCAGGATTCTTTGATGAATCAAAGTCTTTTGTAAAAATGTAAAAGTGTTTACTGTCACTTATGATCAATTTGATCAAAAAAGAAATCATAGAGACCCCAAACCTTGTAAATATATAACGTCATAATTTGTCACAATCTGCTCAAATCACAAAGCCTTTTTTGAAAAAGAATGACTTGCAGTTTCTTTTTCTTCTGCTGCAAATGGCTGTAAATCCCCTTTTTAGACAATCCATGAAGAGGCAAGTTATCTTCATATGAAATCTAAAGACACATTCTCTAGTAACGTGTACTGTTTAAATCTGTTCTGCTTCCTCCTCTACATGCTTTTGTATTCCTAGTATTTTTTCCACTTGCAATGCTGCTCATGGGAAACACGCAGTTGCATTTTTTTGCACATAAAGGGTTTTCTGGATATGAATATATAGTCGGAGTTTGTCTGCGAGAATCTCCAGCATCAATGGAAAGGTTAGGCGTGCTGAGGTTTCACTGTCTGCTGAGCTTTGAGCTGGGCTGTTTGTGTCGAAAAAAGAGGCTTTGGGTAAAAGGTTGTCTGTCTGAAAACTTCTCAACTATGAACATGCCGATAAGCCGGCGAGGAACGTTCCAGATAAAGCATTTTCCCATGTAGCTGGCCTCAGAAAACCAGTTTATCTATGCAACGTGGCTATGAATATAATGTGGTTATGGGTTAGTTAGAGTCTATAGACATATCCATTTCTGTGATGAATGCACAACGTATCCCGTGTATTAGATCAGAGCAGTGATCCAACAACCTGCATGTCAGCAATTCATAGGAACCGGTAGTGTACGTTACATATGAAAGCGCTGAATTCTCTCCTGAACAAGTGTGGATGACAAAACGGGAGTGTTAGCTGCAGCGTATCAAAATAAAGACGCTTTCAGGAACTTCCCAAAGGTTCTGCGTGCGCATGAGAAAAGCGAGCGCCGCATGGTTGTGAGCTATTTATTATACATGCAGAACAAATCCCAGGCTCCTAGAACAGAGGGGTCAGGCTCCCATGATGCCAGTGAAATGATGCCTCGTCTTCTGCCTGAGCAATGCCATCACATGCTCGCGTGAAGCATTTCCCCTCGTCTCGTTTCTGAGTGTGACGAAGCATGATCATCTGCATGATGCTCAAAGGACTGGGAATGAAACTGGGAACACCTGCTTTTTGATCACTTGCTCGAGCATCTGATTTCTGAGAGTAAAGAACAAAAGATGTTGCATGCACTGTTCCTTTCATTTAGATCTTGCTCATCAAAGTGCCAGATGGTCTACAGAAAGGTTCCCGCTTGACCTGTGGGACTTTTCTGTACTTTTCTTACTTCATTAGCATTATATGTCTATATACTGTAACTCTTGAGTATTACCAAGGCTTATTTTTCCTTGCCAATTTATAATATAGCTTTTTTACATCTCAAATGGAAACATCATAACCACAGCCAAACTGAACTGACAGGTATCTTGGCTGTGATTATGATATACGTATATATATCATTTGTTAATGGGATTTTTTACTGATTAACGATAATTTTTCACACGTCGAGGGCATCCTAGATAGGTATGTAGGCAATATATATATATATATATATATATATATATATATATATATATATATATATATATATATATATATATATATATATATATATATATATATATGATGTCTTCAAGACATCTAATATTGGCCAAATTCTAAGGCAGCATCCCATCATTCAAATTACCTAAAGGGATAGTTCACCCCAAACAGCACTGGAACACAAAAAGAGATATTATGAAGACTTGTTTTAAGGTCCGTGGGGGTCAAATGACGTTTTGGACCCCACCGACTTTAATTTTATCCACGTAATAAATGAGGTTCCATTTCAGTTAGTTAGTTAATTACTCTGCATTTTTGTATGCCTGCCCACGGACAGTCAGATCGACAGAGGGTTATTAACAAAACCGTAAATGTAAGGGTAAGTTTATCACTGAAAACTGTATCGTACTATATCTACTCTTTAAAAAGCATTATGGTAAAAATGGAGCACTATGGCAACAGATTTTACATTTACATTACATTTACATTTATTCATTTAGCAGACGCTTTTATCCAAAGCGACTTACAAATGAGAACAATAGAAATAGATTTCTTGCCTGTACGCAACCGTGTTTCGCTTCGGACAGAACTGACAGAACGGCTCCCCTCCGTTTGGCCTAAAACTGAGTTTGTGTTCATCCAGTTTGAAACGTTGACTATAAACATGGAGGTTTATCAGATTTTCCATCACGGTGTTCTCTTCATATTTATGAAGGCTTTGTCCGCTGCCTTCAACGCACTGGATCCTTCTCTGGAAACCGAAAGTAACTCACTCCCGCTAAACGTTTACTCTTTGAATTCTTGCACCGGGAACAAAACAAGTCAACGCTATTATGACTAAAAGTTTACTACAAAGTATTTCCTACTAAAGCAAGGCGGTATTTGACTCTGGTGAGTTTATCCATAGCAGACTGGTGGAAGTGGCCTTGGACGGCAACATGCCCAGTGCATTATGGGTGTTGTAGTTTTCACACCTATTTAGTAAAAGGGAAGAAAACAGACATTTTTCCGGGTTTTCTCTAGTCAGGTAGCACCAATTTCAATTGTTTCCCGCTTTTCTCCTGTATAGGAAGCCGGGTTTTAATGAAAGCCCATTTTTTCCAGTGGTGAAGTAACCATTTAATGTGCAATATCCCTTGTAAGATTCAATCCTGTTAAACTTTTCCACATGATCTACTTCATTATTCTGTGTTAATGAAAAATTAAGATAATCATTATAATTTTCTCCCTTGTGAATATTCTAGGGTGAAACAGTTTGTAAGATAATGTTTTTTATAACATAAGCACAGATGGGAGAGCATACACAGTATCTGTCTGCACTGTCCTTTGTCTGAGGGACTTTGTGCACAGATGGCACATTCTCACAGTTTTTGTTTTGTCACACTCTTTATCTGACATTTAGAATAGCGATGCTTATTGCCTGGAACATCTTGAATTGCTGTAGCCCAGCTAAATATTTAATGGCATCTCTGTATTTGTTTGTTTTCATCTTCCCAAGTGCAATTTAAGTTGTCATAAAGACAGATTTAGATTCAGAAATTGGTCATTCTGAAAAATTAGGTGTCGTTTCTGTCCCTCATACATCTGTGTATAACACAGTTTCTTTATTTTATTTAATGTATGTCTGTCTGTCTGTCTGTCTATCTATCTGTCAAATAAAAAAAACTATAATCACTAACACATATAGGCTGTTAAATTATATTTTATGCACCGTGTCACTGTTAATTTTTCACAATCCATAGTTTTTGTATTGTTTATAACTGTTAGACTTGTTTATAACTCTGCTGAAAGATGAAGTCATGATGACTCCAGCACTGGTGATAATGGCATTGTTCACTGAAAAAAACTCAGCAATGCCTCATTAGCAATTCTTACGTGTTTTTTTTTTTTTTGTATCCTTCGCTCTTATTAACGAAGCCATTTGCAGATAGAGTTTAGCATTATCCATTTAGTTTGGCACTCTAAAAGCTTGCATTACTTACAGCAATCACAGTCTTCCAATCAATACTGTGCAAATAGCCATTTAAGGCCTATCAGGACATCTCACTTTATGAAAGGCTTTTTGTGTTTTAACTGGAAGAGCTCTTGGTCGACTTTAGCGAGAGTGCTGGTCTAAAATGGCTATTTTTTTCATGTTACATTCTCGGCCTTTCAATCGTCTGTCAAAACAAACCACATGCATGTCTATAATGGCTACACCCATGTCCACTGAGATTGCATGCAGTTTTAGGTTAACCAAACAATGTTAAATCACTTTGGAATGATGTGTATATAATGTGTTATCACAGTAATTCTCCACTTGTGAATTTACTTCTATTCCATGTTCTATTGCGTCAAACATCATCCTGTAATACATTCCAAGAAAAATGTGAGCTTTATGAATTCCAGTGTACTTGTTAGACATAAACACGTTTACTCCCGAACAGCAGAGGTTGTTGCAAACGCAGCTCTGACGGTGGAAAACAGCCATAAATTATCTTCAGCCAGCAGGACTTTACATGTCAAGTGTGAGAGTCTTTTATGGCTTTTATGGGCTGTTTTTGCTAATCCAGTGTGGATCTAACACTCCACCGGAGGCCCGTAACGACACCTGAAGGTGCGATCTAATCACCACTCCTCTCTGTTTGCATTTTATTGGCAATTTAGCTGCTCCAAGCGCAGATCTACAGCGATTGTGAAATTTTAATGCAAGTGTGTTTTTATTGCGTCTTTTCCAGGACTTAATGAAAATAGCTTCTGATCATATTGAACATTTATTATGCTTGTCTTCTTGTTTTATGGATTACTGAATGGTTGATCAATTGTCATGGAACATGGAATTGTTATTTATGATGGTCATAAATAACTACTGAATGACTGCCATGTTCATATAGCCTACAATACATACAACGTAATACAATCCAAACATGGTAATACATAAGTTTAATTAATTAACCCCAGTCCACCAGACAACATATTGAGTATGATAAGTACCATACTGAGCGATTGCCATAATCATGTACAATAGTACCATGTCCAAAAAACATGGTAATACTATGGTAATTTTATGAAATATTTTGTAATTAATGACAGATTGTGATACTATTGCCATATTCAAATGAGTACCATAGCATTACCATGTCTACAAGCAAACAAATATGCATGTCCATGTTCATTTTGTAACTGTGATAAATACCATGGCACATCCATCCAAAAATATAGTAACATGTCCAATAGTAATGGTATGGTACCTTTTAGGATATTACAGGTTAACACACTAGTTAGATTGATATAATCAGCACAAAACTCAGATTGTTTCAGCACTATGCTCTTTTGCAGAAGCATCAAACACATCTCTAATTGAGCAGAGAGCTTTGCCTTACTGACCTCCCATCATGCCTTTCAAGAAGACACAGAGCGTGAGAGGGAGACGCTTTCCAACCCACAAACAACTGAACAACAAGAGAAAGTCAAGTGGAGATTAAGGAGATGAGGCTTTTTGAGGTTCCTCTGTGGTTCAGAGGAGTGGGACGTCGCTTGATCAACAAAGGAGGAGGAATTCTGCCGGCACCCTTTTGCCAGGACATGAATGGATTTTCCATGATATGTGGGGAATTGCAAGTTCAGGGGGAAGGTAGACACCATGAAGAAGAGGCTACGAGATGCACTGCCAGCAGGGTGGGAAATTAACTTAGCCACAGTGGCTGGTGGATGACCAATTTTACCAGCCACTTATATTTTTTACCAGCCACTTTTTCCGGAATTCAAATTTATAAAGTATTATTATACACAGCAAGTACAGTGCATGGACTGGTCGTCGGGAAGGTAGTCTAACCATTCCCTCATTTTCCCTTCGTCATCAATGCACCACTTGTTCGAAAAGTACCTTCTCTTTTTATTTACTTCGCCCTAAACAGTTTGTACATTCATAGCTACTGCTGACTCCGCGGTGGGCCTCTTAACATCGGGTATATAGCGCCACATTTGTTTAATTTTCCTTTCGTCTGTACCTCAGCTATATGTGTCACGGTTCGTTCAGCCCCGTGTCCGTGCGCTGTGTCCGTGACGCACAGCGCTGAAAACCAATCAAATTAGTTACTCGACAAAAGTGCATTATTGTTACTTAGCAACAGAATTCTTTGACAAAAGCTGTCCAATCCGTTACAAGGAATGTTTTAAGTAGTAACCAATAAAAAATATATTCTACATACAATCTACCCGCCACTGTGGCTGGTATGCAAGGCAAAGTCACCCGCCACTTTGAAAAAGTACCCGCCATTGGCTGGTGGCTGGTGCTAATTTCCCACCCTGACTGCCAGTTAGTGTGACATCAGGGGTTTGATTACATTAAATGAATGTACCATCTTATTTTTTATAAAATATGGCCTGCATTAATGAAGGGTACATGGATGGGGTGACATAATGCTTTGCCCTGAAATCAATCAGTGTTTAAATTGCCCCTATTATGCATTTACAGATATGACCTTTTAGTGTGTAATAGATGTTTGTGAATTTAAAAGGTCTACAAAGTTTCAATGATCAAAGTGCAGATAAAAATGATTGGCCGTTTCTCAATATGCATTCCTGAGATATCTTGTGTCCTTGTGTTCTCGAACTACGTCATCATCAACTGTCGAAGTTCAATTCCAGTCCTCCAGAACACAAGTTTGTTCTATGCGTTCTTGAAATTGAGAAAAAGCCATTTTCTCCTAAAGGAATAACCGATTCTGAACTGTAGTCAACCGTAATTCCAGTCTTGCTTCCAGCATAAACCTACCTAGGTTTGTAACAAATTTGCATAATGCCAGCTTATGTTCTTCATTGGCTGGCTGTGAACAACTTCTTCTTTGTCCTGCCCTAAGACTGGAAAAGACTGAGACTGAAGATTTTGTGTTGTCGACATGTCAAGAAAATGCTGCTTTCTTGTGCAAATCCAAACAAATCCATTTAGATTCACTAGCACTTTGATGACTCCAGCTCGAATTGATACGGTGAAACCGACGCCATCGTTACTGTTCGTATTACTGTGTATACAAGCACTGAGGAAGCTGAAATCTAGATATGGTATGTGGGTTTGGTTTACAACCGGCCCTGTAAGCGGTCGACCAATCACAACAGACTGGGCCATCTGACCAATCAGAGCAGAGCAGGCTCGCGGAAAGGAGGGGTTTAGAGAGACCGAATACTTTATCGAACCATTTCAGACACTATGAGAAAATAGGTGATGCTGCAATAGATATTAGTACTTTCAGAACCTTTAAAATAGCATTTACATGGGCTCTTTAAAAGGATAGTTCAGCCAAAAATTACAATTCTGTCATCATGCACTCATTACGTCATATGCTCTTTTCAATGTAATCAAATTCACAAAAAAGCACAATAAAAGTATTCAATGTGACTTGTGCACTGTATAAAAGTCTTCTGAACTCATCTGATAGATTTGTTTGATGAACAGACTGAAATGTATTTTTTAAATATGACAAAAATGTAATTTCTGTCTAAAATACATACCACCTTGAAATGACTTGTGCATCTGCACTTGAACCTGCGTTTAAATGTACAACTGAATGTTAAATATACATAAGCAATGCAGTAAATTATTTGTAACACTACTAAACTTAATGTCACAATTAGCATGTTGCACTTCATTCAGCAAACTAGCTAAGACGTTCAAAAAGAAAATAAGCATATCCATCCATGTAATTGACAAGATATTCAGCTTTCAGTGTGTTTGCTATTGAAACCTTGCTAATATTCCTGGAGATGTTGCTGCAGCCAGTTTCACAGCAGTGTTGATTAGTTTGTGAGATGTACCCTGCTAAATGAAAGTGGAAATGTGCCGTTAAACACTGTGCAAACGGTTCATTGTTATTGACATCAAACCTTGAAAGTCTAAGGCTGCACAGTTAAATGTGAGAAGGCAAGAACAACAGCTTATCTTATGCAGCTCTGTTTGTTAAGCCTTTGTGTCCAAATAAAGGGTGAACGACTTTATTTTTAAAAATCCCTTTTATTTTAAGACTTTGTGGATGACAAACAGCCTGACACTCATCATTAAACCAAGCAAAAAACACTATATGCGCACTGTAAAACAAGATTTTTCGAAGCTTAATTCATTACTTGCCATTTCTTTGTGAAATTGACTAGCAATTTCTGAGTGAAAATTCTTTTCCAGTGTGGTTGTTTATTCAAATACGGCATAAGGCACAATAAAATATCTATAATTATATGACTGAGCTGGAAGGATGTTGGTTTAGAAAAGCCCATTTCTTGGGTCCTCCCCTGAAAATGTCTTCTCCGAGGTGGTTAGGAATTGCCCACATTTATGCCCGTTGTGGTTATCCTGCTCATAAAAACATCTGCTGAATCTGCAAAACAGCATGACGCAGCAGCATGCCATGCCACGGAGGAAAAAAAGAGCCCGCCGACTGCACTGGCGTTTTATTCACCCTACTCAGCCGCACGGTAATTGTGGCTTTGGGGGAATAAAATGTAGAGTGGCTATCTGAATGCACGCCTCCATTAAACTGTAACTTAAACCATCTGATGGTATGTCTTTGTGTTTTGAAGCTATTCAAACCCTTTACTGGCAGAGGTGGTTGGACGCTGTGTCAGCCAGCGCTCCACTAACAGACCTTGGGTTTGCTTTTTTACAAGTGCTTCTTTCTTCCCAGCCACATCCTTTGTATTTTACACGGATTTAGCCCTGGATGCCGCGGCCTAGAGACCATAAAATGTCAACACTGATTGTTAAGAGAGAGGGTGAACGTCAACAGAGCAATAAATTACAGATTGAGAAGTGGAGGTTACACAGCCACAAAAGGAAATTGTAGGATGCCACTTTTCAAAACTTTGGTAGCTAATAACAATCTAAAATGTTTAGACGAGACTTTTTAAATTGTGGGCCATCTAAAATAGCAAGGCAGTCCATGCAAACGTACTTAATTGCAAGAAATACAAAATTTTTTAGCAATTTAATAGTGCTGTCAAATCAATCAATTGCAAATTGCTTGATCGATTAATCGATATACACACACACACACTTTTATAAATTTATAATATCATAATACATTTTAAATGATATAAACCAGAGTTTCTCATACTCATTCTCATCAAAGAAGCTGTTACCATATCAAATTCCATAAATTTCCACTCAATCAACTTTCAATGTTAGTGCTGTCAAATTGAATAATCGCGATTAATCGCATCTAACATTGAAATATACATAAAAGTTGATTGAGTGGAAATTTTATATGGTAACAGCTTCTTTGATGAGAATGAGTATGAGAAACTGGCCTATATCATACTTGAACTGAAACCAAGCTAAACCACATATACACATAAAGAGAATGAAGTAAAAGCAAAATGAAAAAGAATAAAAAATGTGTGTAGCCTGAAAGAAAATCGTCACGGCTGAAATATTAGCATTTTTTCCTCTAATATCACTAGTGCTGTGCTAAAAAACAGCCTGAGTGTTTCAAAGTCAGGTAGAATTTATTAAGGGCACAGAATCATTGCGCTCTGGCTGACTGAGGTTATAAAAACGTCTTCATTTATTTTGCAGGATAATTACGCTTGGCATTAACAGACACAAATGTGCCACTGGCGGCATATAAGAGAACACGAATCTAGTTGTTTTGGTCAGAGCGCTTCTTGCCAAGTTCAACATAAAATCCCTCTGCCATATAATTAAAAGGCTGAGGTAGGATTGCATATTCCCCTTTACACTTACATGTCTCCCAGCAGGCATTTATTCTCAAGACCTGATTCACATGAAGCCGACTGTGTAGCATGAGAATGACTTCGAGTTAACCCCGCAGATGTGGCTCACTTCTTCATCTTGTAACATGCTGCTAGAGTTTCCGAAACCTCTTCACTTATTTCCATTTCTCCTCTGGCCTGGACCCACGTTTGCTGTTAAAAGCCTCCTACATGCACTGGAGATGCAGAGTATTATGGAAACGGTGCTCACAATATCTAATGAAGGCGTACCTATTTGGTTTAGAAACAAATATCAGTTGCTAAACGACTTTGCGTTTATTCCTCCTGGAACTCTGTGACCTCATTCATAGGTTTACGAAAACGCAACGGTAATTTTTCTCTGGATGCCCTGTCATCTTTGTAGATGCTGGGATGCAAATTAGGAGTAATCAGTGCTGGGAAAACATACTAAATCACAGGTGATGATTCAGAATGCAAGAAGACAGGTTTTCGGCTCATGCATCAGATAGGCATGATTTGCAGCAAAAACGCAATTGACATTACACCCTACAAATCACCAGCAACCGAGACCAAATATTCACCTTATCTTCTAACCTATGTCAATCCGTGTCTGTACACACAAGCCAGAGATATCTGGAAGTCAAGTAATTAATGAGACAAGGCTTCAAGCTAGATGAGGAACAGTCCGGTTAGATGCCTACACAATAAAGCAGGCCCACATCGAGCGAATGCCTCCGAAACATCCTCCACAATGTGGATTACCACCCATTACGCCACAGAACGTGTTTTATCAATTGAAAACACAGTCTAGCAGGACTTCACGTTCGTGATTTCTCTAAACTGAACATGCACTTCAAAGACACATCCAAGAAGAAGATTGTATTGCAGGATCAAAGGTGGCTCTTTCATAGCTCAGGAGAATTGACAGAGCTCTCAGTTTTGTTTTATGTGAGAGTTTATTCATTTTAAGAATTTCTTCTAAACTTCCTCTTTTAAGAGAAACAAAAGAGCCACCTACAGTAAAAGTTTAGAGCTACAACATTAACAAGGGTATCAATGCTCAGATAATTCGGTCTTGGATGAATTTGAAGAGAAATGTTTGAGTTCGTATTGAGACCTCTAACTTTCGATGGCAAAAATTCTCCTTTTCTTCATTTAATATCATTCCAGTCTGGGATAAACTGTTGAAGGATTAGATAAGTCTAATTTCTGTCATTTCAGGATTTGGGATTTTTGTAACAGAAAAAAGTTTTCGAAACACTTCGCAGATCAATCCTTGTGTCCGAATATGACTTCCATACTATATAGTAGGCAAAAAAACTGTATGTGAGCCGAGTAGTATGTCCAAATTCATACTATTCAACGAAGAGGCGAAGAGTACCCAGATGACCAACTACTTCCAGTGAGAATCTGAAGTGTGCATACAATGGACACTTTACTATCCCATGAGGCCACGGGAGAGGATTTGTGAATAGCGGTGAAGCGACGTAACTGACGCTGTAGGACACATGACAGTGACGACATGGCATGACATGCATTTTTTAAGTTTTTATATACATTTTGGATATTTTAATCACTTCCTGATGTTTAAATTTTTGATTGCAATAACCCAATATTTGCATACAAATTTGTGAATGGAAACCCTGATATCTGTGATGTGAACCCATAAATCTATCACTGCTTAGAGAGTATGACAGCTGAAGTTATCTACATGTATCTTCAAGTAGTTTAACACACCACAAGCTCAACTTCCGGACTCTCTTTAGTGTCTTACAGCATGAAGAGCCTCGTTACTTTAAATGGCTTGTTCTCGTTCGCTCTGCTCCCAAGAGGACGTCTATAAGTCTCAAGGCTAAGTGCTTCCATTAAAACTTCAATGAGCTATAAAACCTATGTAAATTCATTTCCTTAATCATACTTATGATACTTGCTGCTTTTAGTTGCAAAAGTGCTTCCCTATTCACAGACAAGAAGATTCCGGCAGGTCTTTGATCCAAATAATTTCAGACATTTAAAGCTCCAAAACCAAGAGAGTGGCTCATTTAGGCTTCATTTTTATGCTTAAAAGATTTCAACATCTGACCTTTTTTATGGTGGCTTGATTCCACCACAGAATAAAAAAAATAAACAAAAAAGGTAACTGCGACAGACTTCTCATCTCACAATTCTAATTTGTGAGTTTACATCTTGCAATTCTGACTTCTTTTCTCAGAATTGTGAGGTATAAACTCTCTGACTTTATATCTCACAATTCTGACTTTAGAATTCACAATTGCAATTTTACATTTCACAACTCATATTAAGGACGATACCTATAGTGACAACGACAAAGATAGTTTTAAAACATCTGAGAATAAAGATTTTTGGTTACACTTGATTTTACTCAAATAAGAGTAATATTAATGTACATGTACTTACAGTACTATAGAGTTACGGTTAGGTTTAGGGTTAGTTACTTGTAATTATACATAATTTACTGTTATTACTATAGTAGGTACATGTAGTAACATGTGAATTAACTAGCTTTTTTTCACAATTTTAATTTTATATCTTACAATTCTGAAAGAGTAAGTAAGAATTGTGAGATAAAATGTTGCAATTACCTTTTTTATTGTTCTATACCGTGGCGGAGACAAGCTTCCATTCTTTTTTGTTCACTTTTTTAATTTCCACTTGACATGTATCATAACAGTTGCTTTAGTAACCAATCATGAACAATGACGATAAACAAAACACAACTGCTAAAACTTCTTAACAGAGATGGAAACTCAAGTCGCACTTAAGTCGCAAAAAAATGACATGCTACTTGACTTGGAATGGAAGACAGAGACTCATTTTTATATGGCATTCCCGATTACGTTCTCTTCAGTACCCCACATGACAGCAAGAAACACAACATTTTACTATTCATTCTTAATTCATTCATTCCCAATCAATATGTGCAGCAGCAAACACACCAAGCCAGCGTTATTATATATCCTACGCGTGTGACGCATCTGAAGGCACTCATATTCATCACCTATTGGAAAGTGCTGTTATATAAACAGCAACCAGTAACAATATAGCCACGTCTTATATACCTTGTGATAATTTTTGCGTCATTTAATTTTAAAAGCAATCATTTAATCCAAAGGGGAGCTGTGGCCTGCTTGCTGTCCATTTTCAAGAAGTACACATGTCCTTTTCATGTTTTTTTTCACCAAGTATGTGCAACCATAGGCAAATAATATCATACTTTACCACGTTAGCTTGCATATGGACTGGACGACACTTTCCACACAACTCGTTTCCACAGATCGGTTTGTTGAGTTATTATATCGCCTTATAACAGAACTATTGCTAAAAATAGAACAAAGACTTGAGACTTGACTTGGACTTGGCTTTTAGGGACTTGTGAACATGTCTTCTTTAAATGTAAACAAAAAAAAAACATTCACTATGTTGATAGAGATCATTATTTTATGAAGGACGTCCACCCTGCTCTCGTTTAAAAGTGCAACAGCCTCCAATACGCTTTTGTTCCCCGAGGTTAGCAGCAGTGGCTCTTTTACGACTCAAGTCATGTACAGAGTGATGAAAATAAATTGGGTGTAGAGGAGAGACCCGCGAGTACGGTTGCCAGACGCGCACAGGAAGAATCAATGTAGCTGCAATACTGCGTTTTGGCGAGGGCTCAGACAATGCATCTTTACATTTCAGTCCGATGGCCGACGCGTGTTTACCTGCTGATATCAGACCACAAGCACACTCGCTCATTTGCACTCTTTTGTCAACCGTACTGCGGATTTCTGTAGTTGTTGCGATGTTTCCATCACAAACTGCCTCATTAAAGCACGAAAAACAAGCAAATGGGTGATAAGCAAGTGTTGTATGGTTAGCCATCAAACCTTGGCAAATCTCTGGGGTTTGTGTCTATTAGCCAAGTCTGAAAAGAGCTGGAATGGGCCTGTGGCTCCTGAGTTTTATAGCTGAGAACTAAATGCATCTCTGATACAGTCGGATAAAAAAACAGAATTGGTTTCATTTGGGCAACATTGCTCTTCATAAACATCAGAATGGGACAGCGGTGAAACTGAGATGAGAATGTTCATTCGTTTACCGTTTAAACACTGGTGTCACAATCAATTTAATGACTACAGTTGCACTTTGAATTAAACTGGTCAGCTGTACAAAATGCAAATGGTGTAATGTAGCCTACTGCAGTCATCGTGCAATGAAGGGCCACATGCAAATTGTGTACAGCCTCACAAAAAAGTTGAGTCTGCCATGGCTTTCTGCCCGGCTAACATTCTGGCAATATATTAACAAACATTCTTCCAGTAACGTTAGCAGAGCGTTCATTTAAAGTTCTGGTCTTTAAGAATGTTCTCTAATGCCTGAAGCCAAAAACCAAGTCACGTAAAATAAATAACAGAGACCCTAAAGGGTACGATGTATTACGTTCAGAGTGTTTTGTTGGTCTCAGTAACTTTAGGGTGTTGAATTATCTGCGTTGTCAGCCGCTCCAAATCCTCTGTTATGAGTAACGCTGGCCGAGAGCAGCACAAAGACTCTGTTTCAAGACTTTGCTTCTGTAAGGACAATTTCAGTATGGGGGGGGGGTTAAGATATATGAGGCTTTTTGTAATTTAGCTAACCTTTTTTCCAAGCAAGCAACTGATAGGATATTTACTACAGGAACAATCCCTCTGGAGTAACCTGAGCTTAAGCACTACTTATTTATCCCACACACAGACACACACACACACACCCACACGCACGCTGCTCAACACACACACACGCACGCTGTTCAAAAGTTTAGGGTCGATAAGATATATCATTAAAAATGGTGAAAAAAAACCTCTTATGTTTACCAACACAGTAAAGACAATAATATATATATATTTTTTTTTTACAATTTAAAACTGCTGTTTTCTATCGGAATATATTTTAAAATGTAATTTACGTGATAAAAGCTGGATTTTCAGCTTCATTACTCCAGTCACATGATCCTTCAGAAATCAGTCTAAAAATGTAACAAATTATTTTGTAACACTATACATTTCTGCACTTTTGATCACTTTTGATTAATTCAATGCATTCTCAATGAATAAAAGTATTATTTTCTTTCCAAAAAAGAAAAGAAAACAAAAAAAGTTACTGACCCCATACTTTTGAACTGTAGTACTTCCTCTGACCATATTGGAAGTAACAAAATAAAATCAACTGTTATATTTACAGGAATTGTTTACCAAAAATACAAATTCTGTCATCATTTACTCGCCCTCATACCAGTTTACGATGTTTTGTGTCTTTTTTGAAGGCTGAATACTTCAGTCCCTGTGCATTATTTGCAATAAAAAGAGTGGCTACCCTTTAATGAGAGGATGATCCATTATAGTCCATGTCTACAACTTAAATTTTGCCAGCACGGATATACAGTGCATTACTACTCAGAAAGTACACCAGCAGATGAAGGAGAGGGGGAAAGATGGAGAGAAGGCTGGAAGCCACAAGACACATGACGGAGGTAAAGTGAGAGGAGGGTTGGACGGCTTACGCTGTGTTGCATCGTCCTCCAGACAATCCTCTGGGATGCGGAAGCAAAAAAAAAACAGAGGAAAAAAGGTATTTCATTGAAAGTGGAGATGAGAAAGAGAGAAAGAATACCACGGGAAAACACATGATAAATATGCATTAGACAGAAAAGCAATATGCACGATTACATTTGATGAATGGCATTGCTGGGATATTCCATCCCATTCCCTCGGTCTCTGAAAAAAAAAAACAAGCAAACGCAAACGCTTCTCTCTAACTCAACATTTATTTAACCGTCACATCTCTCCATTATATATTTGAGGGTTCGCTTTAAACTCATCCAATGCACAACCGACTGGAGAAAAAAGTACTTGCCCATATTGGATAGATTAGAAAGTCATATTAAATGAATTCTCACAGTAAGCCGGGGGGTAAAATAACATTATGCACAAATGCAATCTTGTTCTACTTTTAAGTCCAATTCATATTTCCATCTATTCTTGTTAATTATTATGAGTTAGAAGACTTCATTCCAGTAGAGTAACTCAAGCACACTTAAACACTTCATCAGAAGCCTAAAACAACAAAGAAAAACTTTATCCAACTTTACTAAACCTGACTTCATTTCTATGTGATTTAACCCTTAAAGGTGAAGTGTGTAGGATTTGCTATTGTAAAATACATTCTCTAAACCAAGTTTATTGTTTATTGACTATTACTATGCCATTCATTGGTTTCTCTCCCCCACAAATGTGAACATTGAGCACCATCTAAAACACTGAGAGCGGTCCGCTCAGATCTGCCAATCACTTTTCAGCTCAACCTATCGTGAGAGTTTGGGGCGTGGCTACTGTAGTAGGCGGAGCCAGAGGGTGTTTAGCCGCTGTGGGAACATGACTGACGCGTTACATGAGAAAAGACATTCAGCTTTGGTTACAGATGTGCAAGCCAAAATTTGCTGAATTTAGACCTTCAAAGTTGAAACAGGTCATAAACATGTTAAAGTGAACGGGGCATTGCGATGAAACGCTACAGTGGATGCTTCAATACCATATAGCATCATCATGCACCCGTTCAGTTTATAATGTTTATTTAGGTGAAGTAGTTTACATACTTCACCTTTAAGAAATTGGTAACACTTTAGTTTAGGGACCAATTCTCACTATTAACTAGTTGCTTATTAGCATGCATATTAGGATATTGGCTGTTTATTATTACTTAGAAAGCACATATTAATGCCTAATTCTGATGACCTTGTTCTGCAGCTATTTATCCTACCCAGTACATAAACTTAACAACTACCTAACTAACTATTAATAAGCAATAATTAGGAGTTTGAGACAAAAATAACATAGTGGTATGTGTTCCCCAAATTAAAGTGTGACCAATAAATTATATGTTTCACATTTTTGCATCGCCACCAAAGCTTTTCCCACGGCATTTTCCTGCGTCTGAACTCCAAAGGTCATCACTGCCCTCCCACGCCTGCCCACACTGCCCCGCTCTGCCCTCCTGCCACCCACTCACCAGTCTGTCCAGGCTGGTGCCGGCTGCCGTGGTGGGTCTCTCTTCTGGGCTGTACGGTCTGAAGCGACTGTTGAACACATCCGAGATCCCGCGGGCAGATCGGCCCATTCCAGCTGGTTTGGGATGACCGCATCCTTGAAATACCTATAATTACCAAGTGGGAAGGCATCAGCCCATGTGGATAGGGTATAAAACAGCTGAAAGTAAAGAAGTGCGATGAGAGGGTGTGTATGGTGTATGGCGTTCTTGAAGGAGATGACATATTTTGCATTGAATTGCTTATTGCATGGGTTCAATTCCCAGGGAATGAACAAAAGATAGTGTTAATGCTGAATGCAGTGTATGTCGCTTTGGATAAAAGCATCTGCATACAAGTTTTAAGTTAATTTGCTCAGCGTGCACATTTTGAGCCACATTTTGTAAACACCATATCCTGATATAACAGGATGCCTAAAGCGTGAAACAAACTCTATACAAGTATATGAATACCTGCCAATTTGTATGCATGGTTGCATTTTAAAAAGCACACAACCCCAATTCATAATGCAATGAATTACATAAAGTGCATGTCACATTCTCAATGTTGCCACAGGAGGCGCTACAGTGGACATCAGCATTAACTGTTAGTTCTTCCTATTCATATTATCAATAAATCCCAATATTTATTCAAAATTAATTTTGATTCATCATATCACTGTTGCCACCAATGTCAATTTCACATGTATTCATATAGCCCTTTATACTATAAAGATTGTTTTAAAGCAGCTTCACAGTGTGTTAATGTTGCAAAATTCATCCATTACGAAACAAATCCAATATCAGCTGTAAAACAGCTACAGAACACAATAGTGTCACTATGTATGTAGCTCAATTTAGGTTAATGTTGATTCAGTTTAGTTCTTGATCAGTGTTGATTCAGTTTAGCTCTTCAGAAGACAATAGTGTCTATATTCAGCTCTTAAATCGTGATTACTAATGAGCGACACCTGTGCACTGGTCTGATCGATAAGAGGACTTATGTTGTGTTTTGTTTTATTATGTGTGACAGCAGTCGTCCGTGAGGGACTTTTACTTTCGTTTTGTATTTGTTTTATTTTCTGTCACTAAAGTCTTTGAATATCCGCTTCCTTCTTCCAACAACATCTGACTTTGTTACACTCTACAAAATCCCATTCACCATATTACATTCCTATATCTAAATGCCTAAATTGCCATGCATATTAACACTTGCCGAATAAACAAAAAAAATAATTTAATTCAATGCTGAAGGACGCATTACAATTCCAAGGATACTGACCATAAAGACTTTAAATTGGATTCCATTGATCAAATCCGAGGCAAACACTTAAAAAAATGTGTGGCATGAGAGAAATAACATATGCTTTGCATTCACATGCATGCTAACGTCTCGTAGATGCAATGAATTCTGGGTGAGCTGACAGTGATGGAACATTTTAATGCCACGGCTGGCTCTTATGGCAGGATGTTGTCTGCGCTCTGATGTCGGACGATCTGTCACTATGATTATCATTCAAAGTCTCTGGCTGACATGTACACACTGATGTTCATGGCTGCTGTGCATTTAATCGGGTCCTCCTGCTTTCCAGAAGCTTTTAATGTAACAGCAGACCACAGCACTCAAAAGACAGTCTGTGCTTATTTATTTCCTTCTTTCACACTGGTGTTTGTGGATCAAGCCACATTTTATTTTGCGTACTGCCCTCAGCATGGAAGACCATCAGGGATACATGGCTAATTTCCCTAAATATGAAAGCTCCTCTTGAAAGCTTCTGTACCTGAGGTGTGGCTTTACAATGTGGGCAACATGCATATTAATCAAAATTGTGACCAAATGTCTGTAAAAAAAAAAAAAAAATTCATACAATGGGAAACATCCATACGTGAAATTCATTCAGTGCTTTCAGAATCTTTTACTTAAATAATTCTGTTTACGTATTAAATTTGTGTATTAACATATTTTGATTACTGTATTTATTGAAAATATATATATATTTTATTCATCAAAATAAACAAAAAGTGATTGTTTTGAACAAGTATTAACTCGGACATGATTAAAAAACACTTTTATGATTTATTTTCACACAAAATCTGTTGTTCTACCAATGTTCAATCCAAACATATACTCTTTTTTTCTTCAATCATACACTATGGGAGTGAAAAGCATTTATCTTAAGCTATGAACTTATATATATATATAAGTTCACTCAAAAAATCCTTTAGACACATGGAATTTCTGCAGCTTGAGGAGCTTTGGCCCTTGATATTTGTGTGAGCGTGCACGTGTCCCTGCATTAATGCCTGCCTATATGTGTGTGTGTGTGTGTGTTTGCAGGCATACCTTGGATGAAACTTGTATGCTGTTGTCCTGCATGGTCATGATGGCCTCAGAGATCTTTACATCTATCGGCTCCATGACGGCCTCGATGTTAAAGGGCCCCGCGAGTCTGTCAGCCACCAGCAGCATGGCATCTGTCACAAAACGGGGCAAAAAACACATTCACATACCAGATCTGAGACCTACAACACACATGCAGCGATGCCATGACCCCTCGCGCCCATCTAGATCCAGAGGAAAATACAAAAATGCAATATGATGAATCTTACAGACCATATTCAATAGGAAACAATTTGCAGTAAAAACTATGAATTAATATGGATTAATTATCCACAATAATTGATCCAGGAAAGTCATTTTGATGTCATGTTGACCTTAAATAATGTCTGTTATGCAATCAAGCAGATTATGCAAATTAAAAAGCTATATTCTCAAAGTCTGAGCTAAACAGATGCTAAACAATTATCATGTATTATCCTCAAACTAATGTAATTAATATGCACAGACATGCCAGTAAACCAGATGAAGTGTCCAACAGATGGACTCACGCTAAATATGAGGCTCAACAGCACCTTAGAAAGCGTCTCGGCTCAATACACATTAAACTTCCCGTTAAACTTCACCGAGTTGTATATATCCGACTGTCACACGGGCATAAAAACATGTAATGTATTGATTCAATTAGTGTCAGGGAATTGATTTTACCCTTGAGGTTTTTCCCTTGCGCTCATATTTTGAAGTCTTGAGACGTATCGTTTCTCTATAAAGTCCCTCGCAGCTAAACAAACGGAGAGTCATTATGTGTTTCTCGCTGCGAAAGACAGTTTGTTAGAATAAGTAACACTGGCAGGGCAGTAATGTGTACATTTCCCTCAAAATCACCCTGGAAAATAGGAAGATGCCTAAGAAACTGCTTGTGTGCAGTAATTAAACTCTTGATTTGTCTCAGCTGGTTGTTTGAAATTGTGTATTTTGTGTGTTTTTTTTTTGTGTCAGGCGACGTTTTCAGCTGTGTTTCTCCTCATAGTCTCGCATGCTGAGAGCTAACAAAAAGTAGCACATCATTTATCCTTGCATGAAACTATGGTAAAACTATGTTGTTGTTTATTTGTGTCATAGCACCATGGCTCCAAGTATACAAAATGGAATAAATTGCATGCTGTACCTGCCAAAAAGTACTATCATGCTTTTTTTAAACATAACGTACTGCATAACAAAACTGTGTTTTTGGACATTTTACTGTGGTATACCATGTTTAACTGGGCCACTTGGAAAAAGTAGCACTCTGAGAGATAGTACCAGATGGGAAATATACACTTTGAACTGTGTACTTTGAACTATAACATGGTAGTGAGATTCATGTACCATAATATATGACACTCTGTGGTACTTTATGAAGAGAATAGGCTACCATGGCACTATCATTGTGCATCTCAAAAAATACCACGGTAGTACTACAGTATCCAAAACCTGAAGTATCCAAAATACTGTACTGGTATGTAATATCTAAAATATCATGGTAAGAACATAGCAAATGACATTCTTTGACGTACGGAGCAAGTGCCATGGTATTATGACAATCATCGCTGTACTGATTGGTAAGGGTCAAGTTCAATACGGTCTTAATAAATCCACGCTGGGGAAAAAATTGTATGAAGGCCTGATATTAAAAAAAACAAACAAACTGATTTCATCTTAAATGATGACAGCTCAATCATCCATCACACAACACAATAAAAATGACAAAAAAAAGTTACAACAGTGGAAAAATAAGATTGAACGTTTCATTAAGACATTAAAATGTCACCTTTGAAGGTTATGCTGGCTTCAGAAAATTGCAAACAAGCTTTCGCTGGCTTCGGATGCCATTTGTAGATAGAATGCAATCTCATTGCAGTCCAGTGTAAAACTTTTTAAGCAGATAAAAACATGGAAATGTACCATTTAAATCTGGCTAAGAAAAAAAAAATAAGCCAAGGCTGTTTTGAAATAGCGGATTTGTAAAGATTTCCACAGTAAAACTGAGGTGAAAACAGGACAAACAAATAATAAATGAAGACCTCTGAAGATGCATTCAGTATCTGAGCGGGGCAGTTTCGCATTAGCTCTAATTTCTCCAAAAGCAACTAAAAAGCAATTCACTTCACTAAGCGACCGATCCCTGGATACAGTTTTTATGCATTTATTTATTTTTGCAGCACAGAGCAATTATGTTAAAAGACCATTAAAATGATCAGAGAGATACTGAATGTACTTCTATGATAACAGGATCCGACTGTTAAGCCTGCAGTGAAACAGATAAGCCAGGCGCAGGTCCGAATATTGTTTACTCGGACATCATATTTGAGGTGTAGCGCATTATTTTGTGGATGATGGCACAGCAATACATCTGATTCCTGATGAATGTAATCTGGTAGGTGCAGAAAATGCTGCAAAATAAGTTCAACCTTGACATGAATTGTCCTTACAGAGGTGGTGAGTGAGAGGAGGCAGTGCTTCCACATCGCTGCGATTGGCCGATCGCGTTGTAGAAGCAATAATGTCCATCTATCACACAACTCTGCATGGGTCAGACTGGTGGAGATGGAAAGACGAATTAAAAAGTAAACAAATCACTCAGAAATGGCCACTTTCAGTCATGTCTAAAATAATAATAATAATAAAATGAAAAAAACTTGATCAGTGAGTGAGCTGGTTTTAGTGACACTTCAGCTCAAATTAAACAAGCACCTTTTATCACCTTCATGACTTACGGATGAATGCTGAAAATAGAAGCCTTTCATTTTATATTATTTAAATGTAATGTTTTAATATTAAATAATTTCATGAATATATAAAACAGAGGTTTAATTACATTTTTTTTAATAAACTAAATATATACTTAATTTATATTTTAATTTAAATATTTATATAAATGTGTTTTTTTTAACTAGGCCTATATTAGCATGTTATTTTTGAAGCAATGTATTAAAACAAACAGGTTAAACATTTATAAAAAACGAAACGTTACTAAATTTAATAAATAAAGCTTGATTTTTAGCTTTTTTTAAGCTTATTATTGGTTAAAAAACTGTTTAAAAACATATAAACATGATGAGATGTTTTTATAAACAGAGAAAATATTAGAGTATTGGTTGCATGTTTCATTAACCCAGAAGCTGTGTAATCATTTTTTTTTTTTACAAAAGTCACTTTGACTCCTCGTTTTAGAAGGCCAGATGCTCCTGATCCCCGCCGTACAGTCATAACGGCTCGCTGTACCTTCATATCAATGTGATAATATTACATATACTGCACCGGGGCGCAGTGAAGAAATAAAATCAAACCTAGCCTGAAGTATTCCTTTCCGCAGCGTATGATAATTTATTAATGAGCGCCATATATAGAAGCTCTTGCTGAATTGTTAATTATGGAGCCAGTTGAGTGAGAACGGATATCACATTGCAAAGTTCATTTTATGCACTTGGAGAAAAAGACGTGACCAAAATTGACTTGCCTACATTATTCATTATCTGCCTCGACTTCCTTTTTGCTTCATAAAAAGGGCTCTAGTTTTCATTATCACACTCTATTTCAGTAGAAGGAAGGCTGACTTTACTCAGGTGATGGCAGGAGGACGAGAAGCTGTGGTACATCATCACCGTTGAGCGAATTACTCTTGAGTGGACCAGCGCACAAATCGATGCTGAAGACAGATGATTCGCCAGTCTCACAAACGTGTCATTAAACCTCCGTGTTATTAATTTGCGCTCACATGGAACCTATTAGAGCGAACTGGAAGATGGCATTGATCGGTGCGAGCGGCGAGAGAAAAAGTATTTGGTCTTTTCATTGGGTTTCTACCCCTCATAAATGCCCCTGGAAGCAGGGCATGATGGATACCGTGTTCCATTCACGAACAAAAGAGAGCGAGAAGCGCACAAATGAGGGATTTAAGACTTGATTGACAATTAGAGGTGCATTGTGGGAAAGCTCATGGCGAACGAGTGACTACGGGGCGCGGAAACCGATCCAGTGGCACGTAATGGATGAAGAAATTAAAACTTGGAGGGCATAATGTAGGACAGTCCAACGTCAGGGACTCGCTGGAGAGAAAGCATTTACATGGCGTTTTGAAGGAGGTGAAAGCGCAAGCTGGAAATCTAAACGCGGCTTCAGGGGAAACTTGATCCTGTAATTTGATGGACGTGTAACGCTCTCAAATATCTGTAATGCCCAGATTCACTCAAATTTAGTGGTCGATTTTTCACATCAGCATAAATCTGTAATCTCATGAAGAACTGTCCGTGTCATATCCAAGCGGCAACATTATAAGCCTACCCGGAAGTGCGAAAAACTGCAATACATGGAAAATCCGCTAGGGGCAGGTCCCAAAAGCGAGCAAATGTCCATAGACCCCATGTTAAAATGTCCGTTTTCACAGCATAAATTCATGTTTTTACAGGTTGGTCCCATGGACTTTTATTGTATTTTTCGATAGGTTCCGAGTGCCTGACAACTGTGAGAGGGGTGAATTTTTTTTCTAACTCGTTAGTTTAGATCGTATTTAGATATAAAATGTATGACAAATAAGGGCGTGGTTAACTTTGATTGAAAGCTTGATTGACAGCTGAAAACGGGCTGCGTCGAGTGGAATTCCTGAAATTTGACGTCTCTGATCGTCCGATGTACTTTACCTATGGTTATAACCGGTTATAACTGACGTTTGAAACACTGTAAATGCGTCTGCCAAATGAATAAATGTAACATAAGAATAGACTGATATGTCCCACACTGGAGTGTTAATATATTTTGATGGGTTGTACTCTTCAGCAGCTTTGCAGTGAATGTAGTAGCCGTAGACTGTACACTCTAAAAAATGCTGGGTTGTTTTAACCCAATTTTAGGTCAAATATGGACAAACCCGAACGTTGGGTTAAAATTTTTATTACAAAAATTAACCCAACGGCTGGGTTTGTCCACATTTGACCCAAAGTTGGGTTTAAACAACCCAGCATTTTTTAGAGTGTAAAAAGTAGCCTAGGTTGCCAGTCGATCTTGTAACGGTACAGATAGCTGAAGCTCCTCGGCTGAAGAGGCGCCGCGTCCACCGGCCGGCTCAGTCTCACACAAAGCCCGCCCTTTAACCCATATATGGATTGGCCAGAAGGTGGGCGGGGTTAGGATTTCCCAAGATTTTCAAAAGATGGCGCCGCCCATACCCCCCATAAACGGCCTCAAAACCGTTCTTCAGAAAGTCTATGGGTGACGTCACAGACGCTTTGTCCATTTTTTTTAAAGTCTATGGTCATATCTTAAAATCAAAGAAAACTGCCTATTTTTAGGACTATTATAAAGATCTTCACCCTAATTCTCTTACTGTAATACAAAACATCTCTTTTTTCATTGCTGTTTTCATGAATATCATCCTGTATAAATGTGTGCATGTCATTAATCAACATAATATGTAAGATTAGTCCAAATAGTTCCAAATCATGTTGAAAGTAATAAAACAGAGGTCTCTGGATGGGAATGTGTCCAGTGGGGAATTCATGTAACTATATGATAAAACATAACAAAATAAAATAAAGATTGGTTTTAAATAAACTAATGAATTAAAATCCTACAATACTGTAGGCAATGAATGTAACTATATGATAAGATGTTAAAATAAAACAAAATAAAATAAATATTTTTTAATAAAATAGCAAATAAAAAATGCTTAAATACTGCACTCTAAAAAATGCTGGGTTGTGTCAACCCAAATTCGGGTCTAATATGGACAAACCCAGGTTAAAAACGTAATTAAACAATTTACAGTTGAAAGTGAAAGTTGGGAAGTTGGGATAAATTGTTTAATTACATTTTTAACCCAACATTTGGGTTTGTCCATATTTGACCCGAATTTGGGTTGAAACAACCCAACATTTTTAGAGTGTGTAGGCAATGAATATCACTATATGATAAAATGATTAAATAAAAAAAATTAAAATAAAGAATTTTTAATACAAAAAAATACTGTAAAATAAAATAAAATAAAACACGCTATGTGAACAAAGGAGTCAGTGTTGGTTAATGTAGTAGTTCAATACTGTCTTACCACACATTTAATGCAAAGTATGCAAATTAAGACGTAGCATATATTACGATCAATAAGCTGAAATGTCCCTTCCTGTATCTGCGCAGTAATTAAAAAACACAATTCCATAACGACTTCCTCCTTTCCTTCCTCCAACATCCCCTAAAGCTATGAGAATATGAGCTCTATGACTCGTATTAATTACTTTTGTGCATTAGCTCCCCCAAACTGATTCAAATTCAAACGCAGAAGGACAAAGCTACGCGTATATGACTCTCATGATCAGTCCTTCGAGTGTGTCCTAAGGCTTGAAGTGTGGTCAGCGAGGACGGAGTTTAATCACGGCTCTTTGCATCGGTGTGAATGACCCGCTCGCTGTGCCCGGCTGACACTCTCGCTCTGGACCTCGGGCTTTGAAGAGCACTTCTGTTTGTTTACTCCGAGGACTCAGATTGCTCGTGATGCTTGGTTAGATTTCCATCAGGAGCTCGCTGGAGGTCAGAGCCGAGGTTTCGGCTGGAGACTGAAGTCTCTGAGCTTTCAGGTGCTGTTCTAGAAGCTCCGCTCATACAGATTGACCAAACTACTCGAGATCTGCTGTTGTTGGCTGAAGGTGTTGGGCATATCATGATAAAGTACATTTGGAATGATCAAGATATGATAAAACAAGGGATATATTAGATTAAAAGCTAGGAGATTTCTTTGACTGCAGAGACTACAGATAGAAAAAAAAGTGCAGTCAAACACCATCAAGGTTAATATTTTTTCCTCCTTCTGGCAAAAATAAAATTTTCAGGGTAAAGATAAAAATAAGGATAAGAGATGGAGGCTAGGCTCTATCAGGGGATTTCGCGGACAGAAAGTGTTAAGTACACGGGGTGAACCTCTCGGCGGGTCTTCAGTGAACTACAGCACAAAAACCACGGGTCGGATGGCTTTCGTTTGCTGGGAAACATCGGTTGAAGGTCTGTCAGCGTTTGTACAAAATGTCTCATTCGGGAAGATCAAGCTTTTCTGTTGACACGAATAACTTGGTGGAGAAAAATGTAAACTGAAGCAAGCCAGTTTACGAATCACAAACTGACTTTTTCAATCAATTGGCAAAAAGGCAAACGACTTCTGATTTATGAGTCTCAATGGAAAAGACGGAGAGGATTTCATTTTGACAATGAATAGAAAACCCCATTGATATCATATTTTATACATGAAATTATCAAAATGATCAAAACTTTGAGTACATGAGTATGATCATTTATACTTTTTTGGCAAGTAAAAGGCCTTCAGTTTCATGTGCCTATTGCAGTGAACTTTACTGATTTTTAAACGTAAGCATACCTTTATATTGTTATGTCAGGATAAACACTTACTGGACTGAAGTAAATTAGATTTACTTGATTATCCATACATCTTTTGTTTTTAATCATGAGCATAAAATATGATCATCATGCTTTTGATGAAGGTTTTCAATTATCATTGTATTGCATTATAAACCTACAACGCTAGTGATCACTAAGCATTAAACATGATCTTACTAAGAGATATAGAGTGATGACTGATATTTCTCTCATTTTTATGTGAGTATCTACTATACTGTTATAAAGATTTCATTGATTTACATTACAAGCATCAGAATTTCATCTTACTTTTTGGGCATATAAATATCAGCATCTGCACCAAATTGCATATTTTTGCTAAGTTTGGGTCTCTGAATGAAACTGAGATGAACTGAGAGGATGAGCGCCATATTCTCCTATATCATATATGAGCCATAAAAGTATGATGTATCAAATATGAAACGGGTTCAATAAACTGTTCTATTAAAAAAAAAAAAAAAAAAAGATTTTCTGACTATTATTTCATATATCAGAATTTACAGGGTTAAACAGTATATATCTGATGAAACTGTACATGCATTTTTTTGCAATTTCTATAATTATGTCTCAATTCAATATCCAATGAATCACAATCTCATGAATCAGCGGCAAACCTGCAAGACGAACTCAGTGAGTCCAGGAAAGAAAGAGCAACAGAAGAACCACTCGAGTGCTTTTCGCTTGCACCGGTATCAGATGTTACATCAATAAAGCATGTCAAGTACTGTCATCATTTTCCACTTTATTATGAACACGCGCATATCACAGAAAAATAACAATTTAGCCTGCGCCAGATGAGCCTCAACAGACTGCGTCATGAAAATGATCCGTTTAAACAAACGTGCCCACTTGAAAGTAACTACGATTCACAAACCGGGTCTGAGCTGATTTAATTAGTTGATTTGGACAAAGATGGTAGTGGATCATACTCAACAAAGCTAATATGAGCCAAACATCAGCCGAAAAAGCTGCAACTGTGTAATTGAAGTAATTGCTTCCTAACTGAACGCAGAAGCAAAGGAACGCAGCTGCTCCATTCTAGACCCGACGGCAAAGAACTCAGCGCTGTTGTTGTGTGAGTGTTTACAAAAATGTGTCGAAGAAAACAAGCCATTGCAAAATGACACAGTTGGTGCTCTTGATGGCAGATCAGTGCAGATAAACGCCGTTTGACATGTCAGAAAGGAGAAAAACACTGCAGAGATCTCTGACTAAATGCAGGGTTTGTAGACGTTGGTTGATTCGCTGAAAATGAAATAAGGCTTCACTGTGACGTTTCTGAGAAAACGGCAACACGATCAGCCCAGAGAACGGACGCCTGCCGTAACGAACCCGAGGTGCGAGAGAGTCTTCATGAGAAGCACGGATCCTGACATAGAGATTCTGTTCTAGCATGCTTGTGTTGGACCGAGACACACATCAGTGCCACACTGATTAGAGCGCGTGTAAACCAGACCTGGCGGATGTGTCAACAGTCCCTGAAAGAAATGTGCCGAGGCGTTAAAAGACCACAGAGAAGAAGATTTACAAGTTCGGGAACGACGAATCAGAACCCAGCACAGTTCAATTCAGATATTAAAATGTTGATGATTACTGTTCCTGCTAAATTCTGCAGACTACTTTAAATCAGAGAGCTTTCACATTTTTTTTCTAGTCATGATTAAACTTAATATTTGGTTGTTTTAAAAAAAACATCCCGTCCTTATTGGTAGATTACAAAAAAATATTTTCTGGTTGTAATTCACCCTTGAAATATATGGAAATAATATTGACTTTTCATTGGTTTTGAGTTTTTTTTTTTTTTTTTTTTTTTTGCATTGTGACAGTATTTCCATGACTTATATTTACTGTGAAAGCAAAATTCATAAAGCAAAAAAAAAAAAAAAAATTCATGAAAATAATGTAAAAACCTATTTTTTTTATTTCATTTAATATTTTTTTATTTAGAGCAATATGAACCTAGCTATATATATATATATATATATATATATATATATATATATATATATATATATATATATATATATAAATTATACTTGCAATTTGTTTGGTAAAATAAATAATAAAACTAAACTAAACTCAAAACAAAATTCATTAAATTAAATTAAAGCAAATTAATTAAAATACAGAATAATGTGCATTTATCATTCAAACAAATGTATCTGCATACAAAGCAAGGAAAAGAGAAGAAACACAAGTAAAAAAAAAAAAAAAATGAACTCCCATATAACTCACAAAACCTCTAGGAAATTATTTTGAAAAATGGATAACTTGCAAAACATCTTTAGAGTCCATTTATGCGCACATATACACACAAACACACAATGATGAGGCAACTTTTGGGTCATCATCCCCCCCCCCCCCCCCCCCCCCCCCCTTGGGTCATCATCCACCCCCCCCCCCCCCCCCCCCTTTATATCTTCTCAATCCTTTATTTACTTGAGATTTTGATTTTGTACAAACGCACTTTTATGTAATAAATATTATTTCAGTTTGTAAATCTATCCTGTGGACAATGGAATCTTTTGGAAAGTGAGCGTCAAGCCTTTTTTTGTTCAGCCACCAAAGTGGACTATTACAGAATAGCAGATCGCTGAACTACACATCAGGTTTGGTGATATTCACCATCTCAGTCCATTTCACAATCTTTGGCTTCTCTCTGAAAAGCTGCAGTTCTATGGGATTTGAGGTTGTGTCTGACAGACATAAGATCTCAGCATCTCCAGGCGTCTATTCTCTGAGGATTACATGGGGTGCAGAACGTGGGTTTGCTGTTTATTGTCAGTCTGCATATAAAGGAGTGTGTGGGAGGCTGCTGGATCCCGGCAGGAATAATTAGTCTCTTAAAATGATGGAGCTGTCTTCATCGGCCAAGGACAATTTAGACTTCATCATGAAATAATTACAGAAAGGATCATCAAATACTGTGAATGCACAGTCACATTCACTCACAGGAACTGCTAAACGGAGTTTAAGTTCAATATTACAAATTGAGAAGTGAAGCTCCTCTTTTCTCCCATGATGACCAGCTGTTTACTTACATCTGCAGTTTACTAATGCCATGCATACTTTCAAAGGCTTCATACGCTGTAAAAGATGGCTTACCGGGAATCATAACTCTGCTGGGGAAAATCTCAAAGAAATACTTCCAAAACCACTTATATGTAGAAAATGTAGTGTTTTTTTTTTGTTGTTTGCAAATTCCATGGATGAACATATAATTGCAATATACTGACATTTGAACTGTCTAACATGTATTTCAATATGACATCTGATGGCAAACAGACTCAGACCACAGCGAGAGCGCACATCCTTATGAATGTTAACAGACACTTGTACCGACAATAAACATTTATAAAAAAAAGATATAAATGAAGACAGCTGAGAGGTGTCTGCATCTCGTCCTCATTGTGAAGATTAAAACGCAAGATACTATTAATTTATTCTCATGAACTACAGGCAAGATATTCTTTTCAAATACAGTGGGCTCCACAAATACTGGCACTCTTGCATGGTAAACATGAGCAAAACTGACTGTGAACATTCGTTTTTGCCCTTTATCCTCCGTGTATTTCATTCAAAATATGCTCAATTCCAACCTAATTAAAGTCAAAAGAAAACTTTTTTTGCCCCCTGAAATATATATGTAGCCTATTCCACATATATCTCTTTTATGATACATTGTAATATAGTCTGTTTTTTTATCTAATTTTCACTGTGTTCTGTTCGTGTTTTGCCTGCCTGAGTCTCTAGTTAGTTTCCCTGGCTGTTAACTAGTTTCCACACACCTGTTTCTGTTCACCCTGTTTACGTTCAGCCCTGAGCTTCTTTGTCCGGTATCGTCTATGTAAACGTGGTTGTGTTTTAAGTGCTTCATCTCCTTCGACATGCGCGACTGTCAATCAGCAACTGCATATAGACTAAAATCTGTTAACGCCACAATTTCTTTAAACATTTTTTTCTGAAAATCTTTTCTGCTCACCAAAGCGGCATTTATTTGATCAAAAATACAGTAAAAACAGTAATATTGTGAAATATTATTACAATTTAAAATGACTGTTTTCTATGTGATTATATAGTAAAATGTAATTTATTCCTTTGATCAAAGCTGGATTTTCCACATCATTACTCCAGTCTTCAGTGTCACATGATCCTTCAGAAATCACTCTAATATGATGATTTGCTGCTCAGGAAACACTACTTGGTATTGTGAAAATAAATAAATATGTATTTCCCTAGCTGTGTAAATTGATTCACCTCCTAGAACATGAGATATTACCAAAAATAAGTCCTAAACACAATTAGTGCTATTTAATGGCCTCCGAAGAACTGCTTTCAACACCAGAACTTTGGACTTTGGCAGTTATTGACTAATCAGTCCCAATTTTCAGAGTTCAGACTGAGGGCTCGATGGACCTCGAAAATGAAATTCTCACCGCAGAATATTCACACCGGTCTTAATTGGACAGTTGGTCTCACAAGTCAGTGGAGATTTTGATATTCCCGGCCGGTAAGAGGCACGCAGATATTCATGGTTGGCCAGCTGTGGATAAAGTGCTACATTTTAATGATGGGATCGCTGCACCTCTTTCTCTAAAGCTCTCCGGAGCGACGGGAGTTCAATTTGAGCTAATAAGATGTAAATGTATTGGGGAGACTAGCTTAACTTGCTAAAAAATATCAGCATATATGTGAAAGTCAACACACAAACACAAATATGTTAATACACTTCTCATGCTGCGTTTGAACAAAACAACAGCAAAGTCTTACATGTAGCCAGTTTCATTTTTCCTGCATTTATGGGCCATTTGCACTTACAAGGTGATTATATTTGACCACGGGTATAACAGCAATGAAGATATACAAGTAATTAAAAGGTTCTTTCTTGACCCTTTCATTTTAATTTGCCGGCTTGACAAGAGCTTATTTGTCTGCCAAGGAATGCTTATGTATCTGGTCTGCAAAAAAGCTTTTTTTACATCAAGACTGTGATCGCACATAAACTGTGACAAGCCTCTGAAAACACAACACACGCTTAGCTATAGAGGAGATTGACTTCTCTGAAACAAACTGGTTTCATCATGGTTCGGGGTTAAATCCGGAAAGAACATTTGCTGCTAAATGTCTGTCATTAGCATTTCAGTGAGAGTGTGTTTCAACGGCCTGAACCACAAATATGTTGATTGAACCTTTCCTGCAAGAAAACAACCATTTTCCTGGTGAAAAAAGCCACAAACGCTTGGGACACAACAGCTACACACTAACAGAAAAATGTTCTGGAAGATGGACAGGTTATCATTGGCCAAAAGCTATTACGCAAGCATTCCCAAATCCAAAACTCTTCTGATTTATTATTCAGTGTGTTGCACAACAACCTAGATCTCGTCTTTCTATTTACTGCATTTCCAGTTATTTTCAACATCGGAAAACAGATCGTGATGTCCCATTAAACGGCTGATGTTCAGAAGCTGGGAGGCGAAGAGGTGAGTCACAGCTCCCCGTGATAAAAGCTAGCGTGTTTGTGTTAGCTTAACCCGCATGGCATTGCAATGAAACAAGCCACTGAGAGGGAGGTGAACGCAAACAGCCATTAGAGAGATGTTTACCAAGACACTCCTGTGGACTGAAGCCAATAACAAGCCGAGTCCAGCGCTCAAGATGACCAGACTGCAATTCAGATGACAAATATGAATCTCATGTATTACACAGACTGATTCAGAGTTTAAGAAGAAGCTCAGTATCTTCGAGTCTCTACAGTCTAGACAATAAACACCTTTCCATCTCTAGTACAGCATGATCACATTATTCATGTACCATGGTGTTTACAATGTAGTCTAAGGTGCATCAGAGAATACCGTGGTACTTGTCTAAAAAAAAAGTTCGCATACAAAAAAGCATGACATTACACTCAAAAAAATGAACGAGGGAGGTTGTGCACTTTACATATTTATATTTAGTTTACTTATAATAATTGCGTTTTTTTTTACTTGAAATGTTTTTTTTCTAGTAAGGTCAACATAATTATGTCTCAACTTAACAGTACAAAATCCTCGTTGTCTAAACAGAAACCATTTATGTTCAGTAAGTTAAATTAATCCGTAACCATTAAGTTTACTTAATCCATTTGTGTTGGATTACATGATTGATTTGTGTTGCATTAACTGAAACTGGGCGGTGCTTGTTAGTTCCCAGCATGCTTTGCATATGGTTGAATTAAGAGAGAATACATGTTAAAATTAAGTGTTATTTTATATTTTTTTGAGAAAATGAGAAAAAGGGAAGACTTGATAGTGTGTAATTGTGTTTATTGTTCAAATTACATTGGAATTATTAGAACCATTTAAATTACAGTGGGTTACCATTGTGGAGAAGAGTGGAGCATTTTGTTTGGCTGTGGCCTAATTTGATTATTATATAATCTTTAGATTGAAGGAGCATGGAAATCTTAGCTTTTAAGATGCAAAGATGTGCTGCTACTAGCAAATAGCTACACTCAAAATAATTTCACTACATCAACTAAAAATAAAAATGTAACTCAAAAAAGATAAAACTGAGTTTAATGGAAATGTTAATATGATGTTTAACCATCTATTCTGTGTTCAAATAACATGATAAAGGTTGGTTGACTTAACTTGGTTTGTTTAGATAGAATATAGGTGGCATGATTAAATGCATGTTCATCCAATGAATTTTTTTTTTGAGTGTACAATAGTAGCATGCCAAAAAATTAATTTAAAAAAACACCTTTGATTAGAAACAGAACTTTTTAAAAAAATAAACTACTTTTATTCAGCAAGAACACATTAAGTTATCAAAAGTGAAAGTAAAGACATTTATCAATGTTACAAAAGATTCAGAAAATCATGTTTTCGCCACTGGAAAAAAAAAAGTAATTGTGACTTATCTCACAATTCTGACTTTTTTCTCAGAATTGCATGATCTAAAACTCTCAATTAAGTGTTATAGAGTCATAATTGCATGTTTATATCGTGCGATTCTGCGAAAAAACATAAAAAGTTGCAACTATCTTTAATTTTTTTTCCATGGCGAAAAAAAAAAACCTCCCATGATTTTTCAATCTTTCTTTTCATCAAAGAATCCTACAAAATATACATATTTCACAAAAATATGAAGCAGCACAACTGTTTTCAACATTGATACGAATCAGAAATGATACGAATCATCATATTAGAGTGATTTCTGAAGGATCATGTGACACTGAAAACTGGAGTAAAGATGCTGAAAATTCAGCTTTGATCACAGAAATAGATTACATTTTAACATCTCTTCTAAATTGTAATAATATTTCACAATTTTACTGTATTTTTGATCAAATACGTCCAGCCTTGGTGAGCAAGAGAGACGTCTTTCAAAAACATTACAAAGATTGTATATATATATATACGGACTGAAGGGGGTGGACTGAAATCCACTGCTGCTTCAATGTGTATGCAATGATGAGTAATTATAATTAAGGTATTAATCAATATTTTTCCTTCTACATATTAAATGAGTTGAATGACTTCTCTAGACTTGTGAGATTTTACTTTATTATAGAAGTTACCAGTGTGATAACTGAAATGTTCGTTTCATGTATTCTTTAATGTCTGTATTTGATATCTAAATGCAGTAACAGTGCTTGCTTATTTACCCCAGCTTCCAGAAATGAAATAGGGATTTGTTTTTTTGTTTGAGAAAGGTCTCCAAAGTGTTAAAACACAAAGGGGTCATTGAAGCCAATAGTTTAAGGGACCATTTCTTTGTTAAAGTCTTACTTCGGTTAGACTAAAGTTTAGCTATCCTTGAGAGAAAGAAGGCATTATCTTGATGTTTTGAGACGACTCTCCTGTTTATAGTTAGAGCCTGGCCAAATCCAACCTTGGAAAAGCAGTGTTTCGGTGTGTGTGTTAGTCTTCTTGGTTGCAGGTTAAGGAACCACTGCCATTATTGGAGATTGACTGAGTTGTTGTTCTGGACATGCTGGCGCCCAGCAACCCAAATCTGCGACCTGGAAGGTCATGACGAGCCTCTGAGTCTCATCTGCATAATCGATGGAGATATGCTTCCGTCTATCTGTATATGTGTGGAAAATTACTGTGTCTATCTATTTCTTAGCCAATGAGAATCATTCAACGTGTAAGCAATGACGTAGCTTAGACCTTGGAAATGGTATAACTGCTGTGATCTTTGTAACTGTAAGGGAGGCGGCCTACGAACTCCTGTGTGAGTCTTGAAGCTGACTTCTGCTGATGAAACTGCAAACTATCTTCAGTAAAACTTTTCTTTAATTTTTTATAATTCTGACTCCGGGTCTTCATTCTTCATATCTGGTTCTGGGTCTTTAACTGTAAACCCCTTACAGGACCAAAACACAAACTCGAATCTGTGATTTTTTGTGCGTATCTGTATGTGATGGTGTTGATGGTATCCTGGACATATCCTGTCCTCCCACTGTCCATCCTGAAACATTCCCAGTAATAGGAGCGGTAATCAGAAACCTCTCCCAACTGTGAGATGCACTTCCAGTCCAACTCTGTCAAAACACATTCCCTGTGAGCCTGGAGTCTGAGAGAGGAGGTGGATATGGCCCTCAGCGCAGCTCCAGGGCCCGGGGATTTAAATGACGCCGGGCGAAATCATGTGCAAAGTGTATTTTCATAACTGCATATGTATTCATGTCTATGGTAAAGAAAACAACATATGCAACCAGCCCATTCTGCCAATGAATCAGCTCTATATCTCCAGAAATGATCAAAATAGGCTGTTTTCTCATATTTACACGTGAAAACAGACAAACAAAACATCGCAAACAAGAATAATTGCTTATCAAGGAGCTTTTGCACAAGATTTAGGAGCATCTTTCATTTAAAACAAATGTAAAGGTCGACTGACAGCACTTAAAACAACCTGACTGACAAAGCAGGAACGATAGAAAATTCTCAGTGAGGGTTTGACTTTAAAAAAACACAGTTGCACAATCTACAAAATGCCATCTTTCTTAATAACAAACCGCAGGAAGAATCACACCCACTCATGGAGCAGCGGTGAGACGTGTGTATGAAGTGAACACCAGCCGCGCTCGTATTTCGGTCCTCGGCTGTTTCTCTGTCAGCCAGGGGTTCAGGATCTGGTTTGTACCTGTCAGATCTGTCACCATTTACCATCTGTGACTCAATCACTTGGAAGAAAAAGGGGATAGAGATAGTGCTCGCTGAAGTACACCAGCCAAGAGTGTGTGTGTTTCAACATCGGAGGTGAAAGCGATAGAGACAGTCGTTTCAGGAGAATAGAGTTTAAATGTGCTGAGAGGACGAGCAGACTCCACAGAGACTCCAGCACGCTCTCAACGACGGCCGCTCTCCAGCAGCTGCTGGCGATTATGGACTGGCCGACATGAAATCAAAATTAGGCTTATTGCGAAGGATTGTTACAGAAAAAAAAAAACATTTTTAAGCATCTCGGACACAACTGTTCTACTCTTTCAGCAATTCTAAAATGAAGGTTTAAATTGGAATGTAATTATATATATATATATATATATATATATATATATATATATATATATATATATATATATATATATATATATATATATATATATAAATTAATAGATAAACAGATAAATAAATAAACACATGCATAAATAAACAAATAAACAAATAAATAAATAAACAAATATATAAATAAATAAATAAAGTTTAGCCGGATTATATATGGCTTTATATATGTATATACACGATAAATATATACAAATAATACAGTCCTGCTGGTTTATGTATGAAATAAATAATTAAAACATTGATTCTTTATAAATAAATAGATAAAAAAAGATAAATAAATAAATACATAAATAAATAAATAAATAAAGCATTGATTGGTTATACACACATAGATAAAAAGATAAATAAATAAATAAACAAACAAACAAATAAATAAATAAAGTTTAGGTGGATTATATATGGCTTTATATATGTATACACAATAAATATATACACATAATACAGTCCTGCTGGTTTATGTATGAAATAAAAAAATAAAAAATAAAGCATTGGTTGTTTACAAACAAACAAACAAACAAACAAACAAATAAATAAATAAAGTTTATATATGGCTTTATATTTGTATATTACTTATAAATATATAATACTTAATTTTTAATTTTCCTAAATTGAAAAGGTTGAAAAATAAAAGAGAAATTTGTATTGTTTCAGCTAATGAAAAAAAACATTATTATTATTATTATAATTATTTTAATGCTAATGGATCAAAAAATGTCATATGGCAGAGCAAATCAAATGTTGACATGATATGATCACTTGTATCGTCTGATTTTCACAAACCAGACAATAATTGCTGTGACTGACAGTCACTAATGGACATGACATCATTTCCTCCCATTTCTTCAAGGCAAAAGGGCCATCGGTGGCACCAGTGAACATCTGCACCTCCTCACACTGTCATGACAGCTGACAGCTGGACACGTCGTCATGGAGACGGTCACCGATGGCAACGGCCTGGCTGACCTGCTGTCACTCACGGGAATTATGAGGAATAATTACCTCCACTGAAAGCTGGAACAGTAGCATTGTGCATTTGCGATCTCAAAGCGGATAAGAACTTCTGATGCACGACCAACTTCATGCTTAAGCAAGAGATAAAAAGTGTTGCACAAATCTGGGGAGTTACGCAACAGGATCAGACGCATCTGAGCGCTAAATGAAGCTCTTGGATTGACAGATATAGGATACAAAGTGGAGAATTTGTTAGAAAATCACAACTTTATAATAAAAAGGTTGATTTTAGAGACTATATGAGCTATTATGGGCTTGTTTTGCAGTGAGATAAAGGATAATACAATATAAGGGATGACATCTCTATTTAGCTTGAATAAATGAAAGTCACTCTCTCCACTCTGCTTGTTGTTGTGAGATCAACATTAGCCTCCTAAATGCACCATTATTGTCATTTAAGCCTTTATAAAATCTAATGCATTTCACTTGTGATGTATATCTTATGCACAAGGACACTGTGTGCAAGGGGAGGAAATAATATTGACTTACATTTTCATGAATTGTGAGGTTGCTGCAAGCTCCTATTTCACATGGAGACAAAGCCATGCAATTAAAAAGAAATGAGCAAATAAAATCAATGCGGATCACTTACATTGTGGTGACAAAGGACTCACCAAAGGACAACACAGGCCTAAATCTTAATTAGCCTTTGTAATTAGCCCGGTGCATGAAGGGAAATCCGATACCAAGACAGGAAGGTTTAGCTGGCTCAGCATTAAATAAAGACAGAATTCATGTTTAGCATTTACTGATTAATGCAAAGAAGGGCTACGTTTGGAGACTAGTACAAGATGACCAAATACATCTTATAAAAAAAATAAAATAAAAAATAAATAAATATATATATATATATATATATATATATATATATATATATATATATATATATATATATATATATATATATATCATAAATAAATTTAGCATAAATAATATAATATATCATATTTTAAGTATTTGGCATGCCTACAAAATACATAATGATAATTTGAGGGGATCATGAAAAATACAAACTTACAAAATGAAATGAAATGAATAAATAGCTTTTTTTATGTCTTTCTAACTTATATTTTAAAATCAAACAAATTAAACATTACCGACTTTTCGACAAATATTTTTTTTAATAAACCATGCATTAATGAAGTCTCTAATGAAAAGTCAAAGATCCCTCATTTTCATTTCAAAACAAAATTTTAAATATTTTTATTTAATTTAATGTATAAATAAATACTGAAAAACTTCAAATAGTAGCCCGGGCTTTTATTTTCCCAAATTGTCGAACTGCACCGGCTTGTATTTGAGACAGGCGTCTATATGAGACAGGCCTTTATAATTTAGTGTTGAGATGTTGTTCATTGAGTGTAGCCTATAGGCCTGTCTCTAATCTCTAAACATCTCCAAATGCTCCTCATGAAACTGCGGTCTTCTGACCTTTTACTATCGCGTCAATTGATTTTGATTAATAGTCGGGAGGGAGAGAGAGCAAGATCGCTCGTGTTGTTTGAAGACGTGAGAGTGCGCGCGCGGCCGGGCTCTCTCTCTCTCTCTCTCTCTCTCTCTCTCTCTCTCTCTCTCTCTCTCTCTCTCTCGTTATGCAGTCATTCTACATCACTCACCGATCAAAGAAGGCTTTTGGAGGGACGAAAATTAGCTTTGGCCGCTGCCAAAAAGCGGACAATCTGACGGTTTTAGAGGATTAAATACAACCCGAAACTAAAAAACAGACCTGGTCTCCTCTATTTGAGACCGGCCTTTATTTACCCAAACCTGCAGCCACACCAGGCGTATAAAAGAGACAGGCGTATATTTGGGAGTCGGCTATTATTAGAAGTTTTACGGTACATACATACATAAAAAAATGAAATATTAAAATAAAATAAAAAATACAATAATTTATAATCAATAAATGTATTTAGTATTTTATTTTATTCAATATTTTGTGTGTAATTTTATAGCACAAAGGTAAAAAAAAGCTTTTCTATATCATACTTTGTTAGTTCTTCCTGCTCATGCACAAAAGCACATTGGTAGGTTAGCTTTAAGCTGTCCACGCGCTGAGGACACGCCATCAGGCATTCATTATCCTGTGGCACCTATTCTGACACCGAATATCCCAACAAGGTGCTGACGAGAAAAATGATAATGACGTGCTGGTCATAAAAGTGAGCAGTGGCTATTTATCATGAAAGTGTGTGAGTGATGTATAAGCAAAGGTACACCTTCCCTCCTACACCACATGTACTATAATGAGTCCTACATCCTTCACTGACCTCAACACATACGGCTCAGTGAGTCCTTGGGAATGAGCAAAGCCTTAATGTGTTTAAGGGTGATTGAAATCTGACAAGAACATGTGATATACTGGTCAAATTTCACCACGAAATCTCAGTATATGCCAGTCTGTCTATATCCATTTTTACAATAAATGAACAAATACACACACACACACACACACACACACACGTGCACACGCACACATCATTTGGTGGGGAACTGTGAGTGATTAACCATCATGAAAAGAATTACTTCCACAATAAAAATACAAATCCAAATAAGCTTATTCTTTCTGATATTTCTTATATTTTAAAATCAAACTAATTCATTTTTCTTGACTTTCCAACAAATAATTTCCCCATTAAATCAATTTAGTATAATTTTTACTATAAAAAAAAAAAAAAACAGACAAGATTTGGGCCATGTTTCGAGCTCAGTGCTCGGATTTAAGTCTCCAATGAAAAGTCAAAGATTCCTCATTTTCTTTTCAAAACCAAACGATTTGAGTTGAATTATATTTTTCTCTGGGAAAGTACAAAAAGGTGTAAATGACCACATGAGGTCAAAGTCGCTCAATCTTGTCAGCTGAGGGTCTCAGTGGTACGCTTCGGTGTTTGAGGACTTCACTGTAGAGTTCTTCAACTCATAAACCCAACAGCTCCTAATATGCAACCCCCGATGTGTGTGTGTGTATGTGTGTGTGTGTGTGTAATTGAGGAGTAGTTTCTCCTCAGTGGCTCGCTGAGAATACTTCACAACTCTACATGTTTCCAGTGGACATCATCGCGGACATGAGGACGAATAGAGCTGATCTATTGCATCACTCAAATATTACACAAATCCCTAATCATAACACGTATGAGCTGATCGCCACATGCCAGGAGCGCACAACACTGATCTGACACCACGGAGAGTTCAAATATACTGTATATACTTTGTATACATTTACATCTAAGTGTTAAGCATCACTTCAAGGCATTACGTCTAATAAATCTGTCCTCTGTTTACAAATGCTTTCCACAAGCACTGCAGAAGCTCATATTCACCTCATCTAGCGCCACCTTCATATCACATTCAGGTCAAAGTGTTCCTTCCTGAATTTCTCCTTAAGGATCAATACGGCAGAGGAAATCTATGTATTTAATCAGCATGGCTTACATTGAGTTTGCTGTTGATGTGATTATATAAAAGCAGGACCTCTTTATAAGGTCAAGAGGGATTATAATCAAAATCTCGTTTGAGTTAAACACGGATTAAAACTGAAATTACTGCACTTTAAGATTAAGATTTAGATGTTTTTTGTAAGATGTTATGCAACATTTTTTGTAATATACCTTTATTAAAATGAGAATTTTTATCAGTCTCAGACATACTAGCATGTTTCTAGAAGCAAACTACACAATGCTTAAAAAGCAATCATTTAATTGTACTCTAATGAAAATGTTTTACCATTAAATGTATTGTATTTTGTTCTTTTGTCTGGTCTTTTATTGTCCCTGCAGCACTGTTTGCATGAAAGATGCTTCATAATGAAATAAATGATTGTGTGGAAAACAAGGGGAATAGCAACTTAAGAATATAATAATGAGGGTCCCAGTGATTCATTTTTTTGGAAGTTTTTTTCTTCCACAAAAAAAAAATAAAAAAGGAAATTGCTACTTTTTATCTCACAATTCTGACTTTTTGTCTCACAATTGTGAGTTTATATCTTCATTGTGCGCAATTACCTTCGATTTTTGTAAGCAATTACCATAGCTTTCTGTAAATCATCTTTGATAATAAAAAATTAGACGGCTTTGAAAAATTTCCCTCACACTATATTGTATATGTGCTAAATTTCAGTTTTTTGCAACTGGAAAACATAATTAGATCAATGCTTTTTAATGCATCGCATAGAAATTCACTCTGATCTTCAGTAAAAGTAAAAGTAAAAGTAAAAGTAAGTCCAGGAAAAAAGGTACAACAAAATTGGAAGGGAAAATGTGATTTAAAAATGTGATTAAATGTCTTTAAAAAAATACTTCCACAGTGTAAAAACAAAACAAACAAAAAAAACAGCATTTTGTGATAAAACAAAAAACAAACAAAAAAACTATTAAAAAAGAAATAATAAAAAATAATAATAAAAAATACATAAATAAATAAATGAATAAATAAATAAATATCGTCCAGACAAAATATGTAATGGGAATTTGGAGGGGAAAATGTAATTAACTGTAATGAAAATAAATACTATCACAAATATACAAAATCTCCTTTTTCTAATTCATATTCATATTTTAAAAAAGTGTAATTTCACTGTATATATGTGCATCTCAAAATGTACAACAAAATAAATCTCACATAAGAGATCTCTTTCATAAGTTCGCTCTGATCCTTCAGAAAGTCATTGTATAATCCGTACAGTGTGAACATATACTGTAGATTTGCGTATCAGTTCAAAATGCAATGCGTCAAAGAATCCAGTGAATAAAGCAAACTGTCGAACACACACAAAACCTTTCAGGCGTCGTCCAGTACAATTGAGACTCGGAAGCCGAAAGAGACGAATGCTCATAGGATGAAGCTGAAATGATACTTCCTCGCCCGTCTGACCCCAGACCAGAGGTGGCATATTCATCAGGATAAGAATAAACCCACGGCCTGATGTTTGCACCGTACATCTCGTTTCCTGTGAAACTGGAACTCATTGGGTCTGATGAAATGCCCCGTCCGTCTGTTTTCTTCCCGAACAGCGTGATCACGGGCCGCCCTCGTTCCCGAGGCTAATGGTGGCATTACGTCTCCTGTGGTTTCACGAATTGAGATGAATGCAAACCCCCACGGCTTTGAGAGAAAATTAATAACACAGGACACTAATTTCTCACAATGGTTACATTTGCTCTGTGGAATCTCATCCTATCGGGAAACTTCAGTGTGTCGCAGCGGGAATCTTTAATTGCTGACCAAAATGATGTCGCAAAATATGATTCCTCAGAGGAAGGCTTTACAAACCACGATTAGCGAATAAAAGATCCTAGCATGAGGTACGCAAACAAATTATGGGTTCAAGCTGTTTTATTGCATGCAAGAATTGTAATATGAGATGCTTGAATCTGCAAATGCAACATGTATCTAATGATGAATATTTAAAAACATTTGGGATAGATCAACATTATCACTATCCATTTCAGAGTGTTTGGTATTATGACTCTGTATGCGTCCCGTTTGGTTTGGGGTTTTGGTTCACGTTTATGTTTCCATGTCTTTTATTTTGTAGTTTGTATTTCAATTTGATTTTGTTCTCATGCTGCTCATGTTTGATTAGAAATAAACTGCACATGAGTTCTCACTTCAACTTTCCTTCAGCGTACATCCGTTAGAATATGTCTTCATTTTAAAATTTCTTACAATTGTGCTGTCATTTATTTTCAATGTACCTTCCCTTCAATAAATCGAGGCTCAATTTTTCCTAATGGCCCAGTCAGATGGGTTCAGATTGTTACTTGGCCTGTCAAAATGCACACAAATATATAGTTTTCGTTGTGTTTGACCCATGTATCCTTGTAAACAGTCCTTTAAGATTTTTATGTATAGGTTTAACAATACAGAAATTGAATAATCAGAAATCTCAATAGAAACATTTCTCTGATCTGAGCTGCTATCCACATTCATTTTTTTATGCATGTTCATCTTATGCACGTTAGGAGAAACATCTGAGCCAAAGTTTATACTAAAACGTGCATGAGAACTCCATTAAATATCCTTAACTACAAAACAGCAGCTTTTCCTCTGGGAATTGCTCAAATTAAATTGCATTAACCCATATCGCATATATACGCCCTTGACTTTGTCCATTAAAATAAATAAATAAATTAACACGCCGGTCGATGTAATCAACTCACTAGTGCCAATTTCCAAAAGGCATTCCCTGTGAAAGTTTGGTAAAGCACACATTTTCTTCAATCGATGCAGTGAATGGGGCCAGACATGCTGAAGACGTGGTCTGAATGTCTTCACAGGTCTGCCAATCAATGCAGGTGAGAAGGGCACATCCACACAGGCCACGGGGAAATGCCACGTATGCCACATGGAGCAAAGGTCAGGCCTGACCGCCAGCCCATCCAAGCTGATCACACAAAGAGATGCTATTTCAAACAAAACTAGTTTCTGTTGCGGCCATTCTAGAAATATTCAAAACAAAATGAATTATGCTCTTTTGCTAATCGAAGCGCGGCACTATAAAGCCAGTCGATATCTCTCTGTGGGGGAGCAATACACTGATTTAAAATCTATAGCGCAGAAAATGAGCTCTGAAAAATGCAAAACAAAGCCAAAGTGGTTTGAGAAAGAAGGAAAAGCACATCAGGAAGTTTAGCTTAAAGAAGTGGTTGATTATGATTTCACTTTTCTAACTTTAGTTAGTGTGTAATGTCGCTGTTTGATGCATAAACAACATCTGCAAAGTTGGAAACCCTTAAAGTGCAAAGCACAGGGAGATATTTTCTTTTAAAGAAATTGCTTTTTAAGGACTACAACAAACGGCTGGTAGGAACTACAACGAGCTTCTTCACTAAATATAAACCACATCCCGGGAACATGCAACACCGATCTATCTTCATGGAGCATATATGGAGTGATTTAAAGATTAGTATGACAGAATATGCTAATCAATGACTTGAAGATAGTTAACTCCACACAAAAAAAAAACTTCACATACACACTCTTCTAAAAGTCTAAAAAGACTTATTTTAAATCTTGTAAAAAGGGGCATCATTGAACCCCTTTAAAAAAGAACCTTGAATGCACAAATGACTGACAAATTTAAGTTTCACTTCCCAAGTTAAACAACACACATTTTTCACATTGCATTGAGAATATTGAAGGTAAGAGGAAGAAAAGCGTAATTGACTTTCGCAGTATCAGTTCTGTGGGTGGGAGGCATTAAACTGCTAAAGCGAGTGCCTATAGGTCATATGAATCAAGCTGAACCATCACTCAAACTATATTTATTGCCATCAACGGGAATATATTAAACATTCAACAGGATTGAGCAGCAGGGATGTAGCTGAGGTGAAACCCGCCTTGGAGTAATTAGCAGTGTTTTTGAAATAAAGCAAGCTCTCAATTTTGCATTTATCTATATCTCTATAACGGCATGGAATAGAAAAGATGAATAGATGGATGGATGGATGGATGGACAGAATGATAGGAAAATAGACCAATAGAACGATGAATGGATGGCTGGACAGATAGAATGATAGAACAATATATAGAACGAGATACATAGATATATAGATGGATGGATGAATGGATGGATGGAACGATAGAACGATAGATATAAAGAGATGGATGGATGGATGGATGGATGGAACAAAAGATAGAATGATGGATGGATGGATGGATGGACAGATAGAATTATAGAATGATAGAACGATGAATAAATGGCTAGACAGATAGAATGATAGAACAATAGATAGAACAAGATAGATATATAGATGGATGGATGGATGGATGAATGGATGAATGGAACAATAGAACGATATATATATAATGGGATGGATGGATGGATGGATGGATGGAACGATAGATAGATGGATAGATGGATAGATAGATAACTGAATCGATAGATAGACAGATAGATAGAATGCTTGCAAGAAAGAAAGAAAGAAAGAAAGAAAGAAAGAAAGAAAGAAAGAAAGAAAGAAAGAAAGAAAGAAAGAAAGAAAGAAAGAAAGAAAGAAAGAAAAGAAAGAAAGAAAGAAAGAAAGAAAGAAAGAAAGAAAGAAAGAAAGAAAGAAAGAAAGAAAGAAAGAAAGAAAGAAAGAAAGAAAGAAAGAAAGAAAGTCCATCCGGCTATAATCCAAAAGAAGAAATCAATCTTTGAAAAGCGAGCCGGAAACAGAAGCGTTGAAGAGGTCTGAATAAAGCAAGCTCTCAATTTTGCATTTATCTATATCTCTATAACGGCATGGAATAGCATTCACAACACATTTTACTTCGGTAATGTGACAGAATTCTAAATAAAACAGGACAATAAAGACTGGAATGAAGCCAGAACTCAATGTGAGTCGGCTAAAGCAATGGCATTACAATTCTTGGCAGAAAGCAAAACCTACTGGCCTGAAAACTGAAACACTTTGTTTGGACCAACCATCAATACAATACAATTAAGTGATTACACTTACTTACAGTAGATGGATAGATGGATAGATGGATAGATGGACAGATAGAATGATAGAACAATAGATAGAACGAGATACGTAGATATATAGATGGATGGATGAATGGATGGATGGAACGATAGAACGATAGATATAAAGAGATAGATGGATGGATGGATGGATGGAACGATAGATAGAATGATGGATGGATGGATGGATGGATGGATGGATGGATGGATGGATGGATGGATGGATGGATGGATGGATGGATGGATGGATGGATGGATGGATGGATGGATGGATGGATGGATGGATGGATGGACAGATAGAATTACAGAACGATAGAACGATGAATGAGTGGCTAGACAGATAGAATGATAGAACAATAGATATAACCAGATAGATATATAGATGGATGGATGGATGGATGAATGGATGGATGGATGGAACAATAGAACGATATATATATAATGAGATAGATTGATAGACAGACAGACAGACAGACAGACAGACAGACAGACAGACAGACAGACAGACAGACAGACAGACAGACAGACAGACAGATAGACAGATAGATAGATAGATAGATAGATAGATAGATAGATAGATAGATAGATAGATAGATAGATAGATAGATAGATGGATAGATGGATAGATAGATATTGATGGATGGATGGATGGATGGATGGATGGATGGATGGATGGATGGAACGATGGATGGATGGATAGAGAGATAGCTGACTCGATAGATAGACAGATAGATAGATAGATAGATAGATAGATAGATAGATAGATAGATAGATAGATAGATAGATATTGATGGATGGATGGATGGATGGATGGAACGATGGATGGATGGATGGATGGATAGAGAGATAGCTGACTCGATAGATAGACAGATAGATAGAATGCTTGCAAGAAAGAAAGAAAGAAAGTCCATCCGGCTATAATCCAAAAGAAGAAATCAATCTTTGAAAAGCGAGCCGGAAACAGAAGCGTATCTCACCGATGAAGAGGTTCCACTCTGGGTCCAGGTCGGCTTGGTTGGCCAGGCAGCCCCGCATCACATTCTGGCAGTAGTTGGCACAGGGTCTGAGGCCTGGCATTCCTCCACAATACGGACAGAACAACATTTTGGTCAATGCTTTACTGCATCCTGGAGATATATTGACCTGCAGGAGAAATAAACAATGGGAAAACGTTAGTCCTGGCTGAACAGATGAGTGTGTGAATGCAGTTGAGAGTTGCCTTCCAGGCTGTTGGAAGGAACAGAGAAACGAGTTGGCCTGAAATATATACGAGAGAGACACTACACTATACACTCACAACCTAGGACCTCTAAACACCGTTTGTGCCGCACTTAAAGCGGTTTTCAGAGTGAAGAACTGCATTGAGAACAGGTCAAAGATGTCTTTCAAACCACACTGGACTGAGCCGTCGCTCAATGCATGTCCATTTTCAGTGTCAATATGGGTTCTTTCAGGATACTACATTCACAAAGATTCACAGACACTTGTTGACGGAGCTCAAATGGCAACATTCTCACATCTACTTCCAACCGACTCGGATAATTGCATGTCATTCTCTATCTTTATACTTGACTCCGGAGCTTGTATGCCAGCCACCTTCTGTCCATCATGTGCCGGCGCTCTCCAAAGGTCAAGGCCGCACTGAGAGGAGCAGACGGTCAGCTGGAAACATGCGGGCTGATCGCTCACAGAGAGCTCTGAAAGGACATGTTGTGTTGATTTCTCTGATCAAACCTGACAGAGCTGTGCGCCATTGCCTTAAAACACTACAACTGCAGCACCAAACACTTTTTTTTTTGTTTTTACTAGGGTGACAACCTGAAAATCAAGTGTGAAAATATACAGAATATACAGTACAGATGTACTAATTAATATAGAAGCCTACTTCAGAGTAAAAATAGTAATAGTTACCGCTTTGTATTACCATAAAATCTAAATTCATATTTGTATGGAATATTGCAGATTTATTATAAATGATTTATCCGTGCACATAATCTTTAATCAAAACAACTTTACCTCCCTCTTGGAGCTCATTATAAAGCTCTTCTCTGATGACGAAGGGGGCGGGGCAATCTGTCACTCACATGAGATCGACCAATAGCAAACCACGACCATCTAATCAATTTAGCCCCGCCCACATTTGTTCTTGTTCCAGAAGCCTTTTTTTTACTCAGATAAGGAAGAAAAGACACAAATAAAGTTGCATGAAACAGAGGTTGTGAGTTTACATCTCACAATTGCAAGTTTGTCTTTTAACTGGGACTTTAGATATTTTGATTGTGTTTATTTTTTTAAAACTTCCTCTCACAATTACCTTGTGACATTACCTTGTAGGCCTACTCCGAGACAAAAAAAAAAAAAGACAAAAAATATCTTTACTGGTTTGTTTAAATGTATGAAACAAGTGTTGTTATCATTTACTAAAACTAAGACAAATCATTTTTGGTAATTTTGGAAATAAAGCTAAAATAAAATTAAATTAAAAAATTAAAGCTAAATCAAAATATGAATACATATTACATAGTATAAAATTATACTAAAATAGCACTGAAAATATAATAATAATAATCATCATCATCTTTATGCACAGACAACCCTTGATGGCCTACTGCAATTTCCCAAATGTACAGTATAAAATACACAATTTTCTAAACTAAATATGTAATTGGACTGCCCAGAGTTAAGGCTTTTTTTAATGCAAAATAACCATTTTATTTCTGAATAAGCGAATGTTTTAAAATAAAATAAAAATGGTAGGTAGAATACAATATACTATTATAATATTAATATATATATTATTATAATACTAATATAATATACTAATATAATACTATGTAGTATGGCCTACGCTAACTATCTTAAGCCTCAGTTTATTCTTTGCAATCGAGCAAAATAAGCGCTTCTTTTCTCACGTTAAGCTCCTGCAGTATCTACTCTGCCCGGTTCTGTACGGGAGATAGTTTACAAAGAACGTTTCTAATGTTTCAAACACATGTATTCTGTCAAGCTTGATTTATTTACCCTTCAAAATCTTTGCTTTACACGACTCTACCATCGGCTCGTAATTGAAAGAACAAGCGTGGGATCAGTTGCGACTCTGAAGCCGCGTCACACCTCCGGATTGGAGGATAAACTCTTCCTGTCTTCATCATCCTGATGATCCTTCAGATCCAGACAGCGCCAAACTTCCCTTCCTCTCTCCCGCTCCAAATGTAGCGGTGTTTCTGGAGCTCCTGAAGACTGTGAGCGGAGAGGATCAAACGCAGCCGCTCTGACGCTCCTCGTTAATGCCGAGCGCAGGAGAGCTTTGAACGCAGTGTGTTCCTGCAGTTTCATCACAGCAGCCTCTCTCACAGACACCGTTTCCTAATCAGCCATTAACTTCACGCAGAACAACACAGAGAGACTGTCTGCGAGCGAATGTGACTTTAAACGAGGGACAAAAGGATGTTTCGTTGTTCTCTGAGACTGAGGTAAACATCATGGAATTATTTTCATGCTTTTATCTGAGAGGTTGACTGGACAGATTCTGTTTAATGGAAACACCCTGCCAGTGGCGGAGCCAGAGGGGGGTCCGGGGTGGCACTGGACACCCCTGACATGCGATTGGCCACCCCGGGTGCCACCCCAAAATTTTATTTGCTACTGGCAGTTGCTGATGCTGATTTTTTTAAAAATCACGTTCGCCGGCAGCGCGGCGCGCGCAGTTTTCAAACGGACGAGCAGAGGACGAGAGATGGTTGCAAGACACCGAACTTCACCAAATAGGAAAACATCATATTTGAAGTAAGCTTTTAAGGTTTAGCATCAGGGTGGTTTGCTCCCAATAGCCTACATTAGGCCTAATACACGCATATACAGTACCTTGCCGTGTGTAGTAGCCTACGTTACACAAATGTTCTAGCTAATGTGAGGATAGGAGATCAAAACGCAGGCAAAGAAGAGCAGAAACAAGCGATATCATAATGCGATCACTATGGGACTATGAAGCTTTATGGGTGTAGGTTGTTGATGGACTCGATCTACTGTGTTTTGATCATCATTATGAATCTTATCTAGATGTAGTCTTTGATAAAAATGCGATTTTCTCAGCATTTTGCTCATGTTGCTTTTTATGAAACTTGACAACATTCAAGATAAAAAAAAAAGACGCACGAAGCTAGAATAACATTATTTTTTTGTTTTTGTTTTAAAAGCACAAGGTTTGTTCTTTCTTTTGGTATGTTCAGATATTCATACAACAAAATATTCTAGGGTGCCATGAAATTGTGAAAATTACCAAAACCACATTTTTTTTATACTGGCGAGAAAGAGTTAAATGTTGGTAATTGGATGATGATTAGAATATGAATATGATTGGAATCATATTTTAAATTTGTCATATTTTTGAACAGGGTCAATTAAACATGAAAAGAAAGGGAGAGATATCAGAGTTATTTTATTTTAAAAGAAGCACAAACATAGTCCAGTCATTTTATGAAAAAAAGGTTGAACAAATTGCAACAGAAGCAAACTCAACAAAATAATTTTGTATCCTCATTATGTCCTGAGTAAGGAAACAAAGTCCCTAAGATTCCCATTTGGGGAAAGTTTCGAAATCTGTTTCTGGGGATTCACTTTTTATTTTACTTACCTTTTGTCTTCTGCATTCTCCTTACCCTTGTCTCCTGTTCTTCCCTTAGACTCGTCCCCCAGAAACAGTCGCACAGACCCAGCCCCAAACCCCATCTCTTAATAATTAAAAAAGGCTGGTTTCTAAAGTACTTCTTCCTGCCTCTATGTATTAATGCTCATGGGTAGCCTAAATGGGTTCCATTCAGACTTTAACATTAAGTATTTTACAGTTATGTGTCAACAAGATTCAACAAGAACAAGAATTTTCACCTGGCTAGACCCAATGTTTAGATCTGTTGTGGTATTTATGCAAATTAGCACATACGTAATTAGATTATGAATGAATAGGCTATATTTGTTTTTTTTTTCCTAAACTTTCCCTAATGGGATTCTTTGGGACTTTTTTTTCCTTACTCAGGACATATTGAGGATAAAAAATCAGATGAGTTTGCTTGTTGCAATTTGTTCAAGGTTGACCCCCATTTTGGCTTAAAATGACTGGACTAACAGGCAGATCAGGTGCAAACAGACCCCCCAGCCCTTGCATCACCACTGGTTAGTCAGAGTCAGAACCAGCAACAGGTCAGAGCATCTACCAGACACAGGCAGTCAATCACATACCCAATTCAGGAATTTAAGTTGAGATGATTTTGCCAGATTAAAAGGATAGTTCACCCAAAAATGAACACAACATTTTTTTTAATAAATTAAATAATTAGAATTAGAATTATTATAAATTATTATAAAGCAAGAATTATGTTGTATTTAATCTTCCCAGGAAAAGATTTTATATTGTTTTTCAAGGACATGTCAGATTGATGCCTGCTGTATCTAATAAAAGATAAAATAAAATAAAAAATATTTATTTTTTTGTAAATGTGAGTTTTTTTGTAAATAAATGCAGCAGTTCATAACAGACACATGCTGTATCTTATCTACTTGGTGCTTCAGCTTTGTTTTCTGGAAATATTTTGGATGTTCAACACTTATAGACACAAACAGAGTGACCCAATTCCTTCCACAAGCTTTTCCACTGTGTGTGTGTACTGTGTACCCCTGAAAGTAGCAGTGGCCCACCCCCTGGCCACCCCATGTATAAAACTCTAGTTCCGCCACTGCACCCTGCTGACTTCTCTATCACTGTACAACTATAATGATTAATATATATATATATATAAGACATTTTTCCTAAAGAGTGCAGAGAAGCAAAATATGCAATCATTTTCTTTAGTTTGGGCCCTAATAATATCTCTCTCTCTCTCTCTCTCTCTCTCTCTCTCTCTCTCTCTCTCTCTCTCTCTCTCTCTCTATCTCTCTATATATATATATATATATATATATATATATATACATATATATATATATACATGTTTTAAAGTAATTATTTGTTTATATACAGTATATATATATACAGTATATATATATATAGTATATATATATATACAGTATATATATATATATATATATATATATATATATATATACAGTATATATATATATATACAGTATATATATATATATATATATATATATATATTATATATATATATATATATATAATTATTTTTAATAAGAAGATTATGACTGATTCACAAATCCCCTAAATGAAGAATCACGTCTCATTATTGAATTTCACCAATACATTATTTCACAGAATTACTGTTTTTACAGCAGTTTTTAATCTATTACACGCAGCCTTGGCGAGCAGAAGAGACAATCTTACCGACCAGATTTTTAAAAACACCTACAGTACACCTACATATCTTTAAAATGGAGCTGTTCAGGTACACTGATGTATAAAAGTAATGGAATTCCTCAAGTCAATAAATTCTACAGATTGTAGGAACTTGAGGTCAACAAAATGATTTATTCCGGAGTCCTGCTCATGTACACGCATAGCACTGGGTTATTAAAGCGTAACCTGTGAGCAATAAAATGTTCCTGCGGGTTTGCCCACTGCATATATTTAATAGAAATCTATCTTAATTTTGACACAACTGTCATGCAGAAGAAATGCCCAGCAGTGATGGACGAGAAATATGACGTGCGTTCAACATGCAGTAGCACAAACTAGGTCATTTTCATGTTCCTACATTTCACAAGCATGCAAAACAATGCATTTTTTATGAAAGTAAAGCAGCCTTCCTCGCAATGCTCTGATATACCTGTCGCAAATCAATCTGAAAAGCCCAGGAATCGAGCTAAGCCATGGAGAATGCAACATGCAGTAAGCTTGATCAGCAGCCGAGATTTCCTGAGGACAGAGAGACCTGTGAGTCATTTATGAGCTCCGGCTTCAGACGCCTTCCACAATAGAAGCAAATTCCAATAAAATCTCCTTTTTCACACCAGCCAGTCGCAATCGTTCAGTCCCTTGAGCTGTGATTCTGCTTACAGGCCAATGGCCAAAACCGACACTAGTTTTAACACTTTTTTGCTGGCAACCTAGAAGTCACGAAAGACCACATGTATTTCATTTTTATTTTAGAAACTTTCATTTGAACTCTTCTCAATGCAACACTACATAAAATCTTTGTCTTTGACAGCCTTGATCACTAATGATAAATTGTCACAGACTAATACAATGGTTGAAAAAAAAAAACCTTTACAAAACATATCGGCCAACCATTCTTAAAGACAACCTATTATTTCCTTTTTCAAAGTCTTGAGTTGTTTCTGGCCTTTACAGGAAAAGGTTTTCATGCTTGAATGTTCAACAAAAACACCCCATATTCTCCATTGTTGCAGCTCATCTCTAGCCTGGTCCCACCAGACTCTCGTACATTTCATTTGCGCAGAGAGTCTGGCCTCGCTCCATTGACAAGCGTTAACTTCCTTGTAGGCGGGTCTTCTATTGAAGTTTAAAACTATTGGATCTGCCCAGAGTCACTCTGGATCTGCCATAACCAATCACTGACGTTTGGCCGTGACGTATGGCGACTCAAACCACTCAAACTAGCGCACATCAACGCCATCGTTCTCGGCCACTCCCTCTGTTCGCTGATTGGACCGGTAAAAAATTGACCGGAGAAAACCAAAGAATACACCACAATCCCAGACGTAGTACTGAAGGAAAATGAAAATTGAGCGGAAGTACGTAAGAGGGCGGAGGAAGAAGCCAAGCTAGCTTGTCTCTTCCCAGTCTGTCAGTAACGCTCTGTTTAGTTCCTGTCTCTGTGAAGCCCCTCCTTTTGAAAAGCACACTGTGCTCTGATTGGTCGGCTGGATCAGTGTGTTGTGATTGGTCGAGCGCTTCGAGTGTGTTTGGAAAATGTCCCTCCCCTTCCCATAACCACCAGTTTCAACACACTACTAACTAACTCAACCAGGCCACGCCCCTTTATTCTGCGTATGAATTATTTAAATGAGGAATATTGTGACGTGTTCGTTCCCGGAAGAAACTCAAGACTACAATGGAGGCGTTTCAGGGAGTTCAGAAACACTGACACTGATATAGAGCAGAACAGAACTCCTGCTGGAGGGACTTTGCAGAGCTTTTTCATGCTCAAACAGCAACATTACACACTAAAGAAAGATGAACATGGAAAAAAAGCATATTAGGTCCTTTTTAACATTTCAAATCATTAGCATATCATGTTAAAGGCACTGAATAGAAATGTAAACACTATTGTCGTGCTCTCTGGTTCCAATCTAATTTAAGTACTTCCTTTAATAGTCCTGACATTTGATGGAATATTTGGTTATTTGATTCAATTAAGACAAATCAGAGATAAAATTCAAAAGACTGAATTTAAAAAAAATTCTAAAGATTCAAAATGATTAATTATTCAATGCGAAGATTAGATTCCGAATATTCAAAGATTTTTTTTTTTTTTAAAAGAAGACAACTGAAAAGGATCAAATCAGTGACTCGGTTCAAAAAATAAAATGAAAGATTCAATTTAAAGATTCAGAATGCTCAGATTTATCACAATAATGCACATTATCCAACAGCTCTGATGGAGCGTCTCATGGATTGTAATGCCTAAGATCCGGTTTGAGGGACTGGAAAGAGTCGGTTCTGTTTGAAATGATCCGATATCTTCTGAGCCTCTCAACAGAATGATGGTTACCGAGTCACCTTGGTCAACTAACATATACAAAGGTAAAAATGTTCTCATCTTATGGTCACACTTCAAACGCCTTCATATTATTTGAATATATATACTATTTCAGTTTTTCTACTTTCTTTGTAACTCTTTGTGAAATCTACTAGAAATATCTGAGTGAAATTGAATTCAATCCAATTGCATCATTCTCTGGTGTAATATAAACTGTAGCGCATAACCCTTAAAGAAGAATATGCTCAAATCCCTTTTTTTTTTCTTCCTTAAAAGGGATTCGAATCATAAGTGCACAATGATATCATTATATCAGCATGCTGTTGACGCGAGGAAAAGCAAAGTGCCTCCTCAATCTTTCTAAGGAAACGCATTCAGGATAAATCTGAAACGGGGAGTCCTGCTTATAAAAAACCCATAAAGGACAATAATATACTGTGCTGCATGTACTGGGAGAAGATAAAATGGCTTTGAGCAACTGCACAGAAATCCTGTTGGGTACATTGTGTTCCATTTTAAGCCTGGCACATTTGATTTCTCATTCCGCGCTGAACCACATAGCCAGGGTAAACCGACCCATGGGAAATCTTGCTGAACAAATCCTGAGACTCGTCAGCCGCATCTGGGAATGAAAATATATGACCAATGGTTTTAGGAAGAGGCACAGAATTAACCTTGAAGGGTGTTAAGAGATGCGACACAACGCGACGAGCTTAGAGCTGCTCTAATGTGGCGCGCGCGTTTGGCATGACAAAAAGAACATTCCTGTCAGCAGAAGGATCTAATCCGCAGTTATTATGACAGTATGCCCAATCCAATCTGGCACGAGCCTCCAGAATCAAACCCAACACACACACACACACACACACGAGTGAAACTTCGCACGGAGCAGCTTGCGAGTGTAGGCTTGGATATGATATAATCAGATCACTGAAGGTGCAGCACCTCCTTCTGTTCCTCTCTGTCGTTTCAAATGTCAGAGAAGGGCTGAGAAGGTGCAAGAAGTGACATAAGTAGTTAATAAGAAGCAGAAGCTAACAGGAAGATCACGACTTCAACTAAAGAACTTCTGGGGTCTTATGTGTGACTTCGGTACACTGCAAAACAAGGTTTTTCTTACTCGTTAATAAAACAAAGATGAGTATGTTTTACAAGAAAATACGGCCAGTTCGCAGCCAGAACTATAACTTTAGAGATAACTCTACGATAACTATATCCGTGTCCACACCAGCGGACGATATCCTGACATTGATTGGCTGTCAATGTTTTTATCATTCATCAGCTGGAAAAAAAAAACATTCTGAAAGTGATTCCAACATATCGTTCCTCCATGTTGTTATCGTTATAGTTTAATCTAATATTCTTTTATATCAGGAATGATTTTTAGAACTATATCTTTATCGTTATAGTTATCATCCTTGGTGTGAACAGGCCTCAGCATTTTACAATGAGGTTTCATTTGTTAACATTAGTTAACATGAACTAACAATAAACAAAACTTCTACAGGATTTATTAATCTTAGTCAACGGTAATTTCAACATTTTTAATACATTTTTTAAAATCCAAAGTTATATGTGTTAATTCACTCACTATAAACCCAAATGAGTTGGCAAAACTCAAAAGATTTGAGGTAATCAGTTACATACATTTTTTTTAAGTTTAAGTAAGCAGAAATAGCAGATTTGTATTTGGCACTCATACATTTTAATTGCTCTTAAAGGATTAGTTCACTTTTAAAAAAACTTTTGCTGATAATTTACTCACCCCCATGCCATCCAAGATGTCCATGTCTTTCTTTCTTCAGTCGAAAAGAAATGAAGGTTTTTGATGAAAACCTTCCAGGATTTTTCTCCATATAATGGACTTCAATGGGAACCAAACGGTTCAAGGTCCAAAAGATGGTCGCCTTGCTCTGTTCTGTGATGCTCGTTCATGACTCTCCTGTTCGAACTCGTTTATCAAAATGAACGAATCTTTTTTCGTGTCATTTGGTTCATTCAACGAACGAAATGAATGAGTTGACTCGGGAAAAGATTCGTTCATTTTGATAAACGAGTTCGAACAGGAGAGTCACGAACGCGCATCACAGAACAGAGCAAGGCGACCATTTGAGCTTATAAAACTTAAACTTTGTTAATTTTTTTTTTAAATGACCAATCGTTTCGCTTGATAAGACCCTTTTCATCATCTGAAATCGTTTAAAGCCCTTTGAACAGTTTGCAGTTTGCACTGAAACTGTCTTTTGGACCTTGAAACGTTTGGTTCCCATTGAAGTCCATTATATGGAGAAAAATTCTGGAATGTTTTCATCAAAAACCTAAATTTCTTTTCGACTGAAGAAAGAATGACATGGACGTCTTGGATGACATGGGGGTGAGTAAATTATCAGCAAAAGTTTTCTTAAAAAGTGAACTACTCCTTTAACTTGAAATATTTGAGGAAGCTAATTCATACATTTCACTTATTATTATTATTATTGACTTTATACTCACACTCTTGGAAACTATTCTAACTCAAAATGTCCAACTTGAAGATTTTAAAACAAAGATTGAAAGAGTTATAGCCTAGCGATGGTGGCGTTGAAGTCATGCAACCGTGTGTAGTTCATTTATATTCTGCCTTTAGACTTTTCTTGTATTTAGGCTTCAAAATTCATTAATGCTGTGTTCATTTGTGCAGGAATATCTTGATGAACAAAACACGTCAGAATCACAAAACTTATTTTCTGCAATGATCCAAAAGCCAATGGAAAAGCGTAACTTACGGTGTGGCCTATAAGCGTACACATGACTGCAGCTCTCTATTTCAGTAATCAATGCTGTTTATTCTTCACAAAAGATGGAATGCAAGTACAGAAATCTGCCGGCAAGACACAAACTAGTGCACTGCCCTACTAATCCAAATAAAGCTCAATCTCTCTAAAGATCTACATTAGCACTCACGCCAGCATCACATGATCTACATTAGCACTCACGCCAGCATCACATGATCTACATTAGCACTCACGCCAGCATCACATGCCCTTTCTTTCGGACACTAGGCATGTTTGGCCGGCATCATTAACACGGATGCACTGCCAGTGAACTAACACGGCTAGAGTCAACACGCCATCTGTCAACTCGAAAGACAGATAAAAAAGTGGGAAAAGAGGAAATGTGAATCCAGCATCCTCTGAATATACGCATTCACATTTTTGCACAATACGAACTCCTTTTAAAATACTAATACTTTTACATATGGGAAAGCTAAGCATGATTAATCACAATTAATTTAATATAAATAAACTTTGCCCCTTAACTGTCACCGTCCCACGGGTGGGACGTTTGCCATTATATTTTTTTAAACAATAATATCTCAGTAAAAACCTTAAGTAATATTGACAAACTATATATCATTTGAAAGCTTACAATCTTTCCATATGTGTTCTTTGTATGTGTTTCTTAGAGGTTGAATTCATATCAAAATCTGCCAAACTTCCCATACTACTTGAATAGGATCTCTACTTCATAAATTGTATGAAAAGTGTGGAAATAATGGTTCAGATCACTCAAAACACATATGGAAATGGCGGCAGTCTGGTTGTGCCCTAGTGGAAGCGTTCGGTACTGCGCCCAAGCACACTCTCACTGAAAGCTCATTTTTTGATATATCAACCTAAAATTTGAAACACAACTTGTTCAGATTTTTGGCTTTGATTTTTCTACAGTTTTAGAGTAGCCCATAGCCAATATATATTTTATATAAAATATGAATAATCATTTTTTTTACATTGTACATTTCCATAAACTCAAACTTCTATAACTTTTTTTCTAATTCACTTTCTTAATATATTTCACTTCTACAAAAATCTGCCAAATGTCTTCTTTAAAACAAGACCAATCTTACGTCTATGTTCCAAAGCATTCTTGAATTACAACCATTTAAGTTTGAAATGTGCATTTTCATGTCCATTCAAAAAAAGGGGGCATGACACTTAACAGCTTACAGCAACATGTTATTGTCTGACCCAAACATGATGAGTAAGTATACATATATTATATTATAATAAGAGCTGGAGAGTGGTGGACTGTTAGCTTAACGTCTGAGTTGACCTCATTCATTTGAGTAAATATTAAAACTCCCACAGCCCTACATAGGAAATGCGGTCTGGAAAATGAATGGATGGATGGAAATATTTTAAACTAACATGACAACACATCTTTCACAAACTAAACCAAACTAATGTGAACTTTTCAAACCACCTTTCTTATGCCCAAGGCAACAGAAACAACCCACACAACAACATTCCTTACGCTTCTGCATGATCACACTTCTGAAACACGTATGTTTAATTCAGCACAATGTGTTTACACACTCAACAGGACCTTTCATCCAAAACAATCTCTTTGCAATCGCTTCTGCTTGTCAGATGCTTTTCTTACTGCAACTCATTTGTGTCTAATTTGCATTTCTCTAAAGACATTTTATAAGAAACATCACAGAGACGGTGGTACTTAAATTAAACATGCTTAAAATCTCCATTAAGGTCTCCAGAGATCTAAAAGAGCAACCTTTCAGCAAAAAAAAATTATCCTATGGAGCTGAACATTCATATCTTTACTGAGAAAAAGGGCCAAAAACAATACGTGTTTTTTATACGCTAACACAACATTACAATTTCCACATATTACACATACATGTCTGTGCCATTAAACCATTAAAATATAAAGCTAAATACTGTATATATATTTTTAAGTCAAAATATGAATAGCATATGCATTATACTAAATTGACACTGCGTAACACAAACTTGTTTCTACTAACTTGCTCAGAGAGATTCCCTTAAACGTTTGCTCTGCGATATTAAAAAATAAATAACAACAGTAGTTGATCTGAAAGAGAAAACTGACAGTAAAGAAGACCATTTAAATGAATGAATGATCGCTGTACAGCACCTCTAGTGCCAACACTGAGAATGCAATGCTTTCTGTTCATATTTCAAAAAGCTTGCGTTGCTTAAACGCATTAGCATTTATATTACAGGCCTCAAAACCTATTGCAAAAATGTCTCTTTCTTTCACCTCATCTCCTATGCCACAGTTCCAGAATCTCACATGAAGGTTTGCCCTACAATTACCAATTCTCTCTAATTGAACGGCGTCTGAGGACAAGAGCCAGAGAGAGATGGTGACAGTTTAACCCTCCAGCCCGAGACACTGGCTCCAAAACAATCAGCTCTGCTCCGGTTAGCACGCCTACACCACACCACAGATCACACACACACACACGTGAGCGAGGTAATAAAGACAAGAGCTCAGTCGCTGTATTTGTCATGCTCGACTGCGGCGGATCTCGCTCCACTGGCGCTTTATTGTGTTTAGATGCGCTGACAGATACTAACACTTCCTCAACAACTTCCAAGGGCACAGATTTGACGTGGTTTCCCGATGGCTGGATGTCCATAAAGATTATGACGCTGGTGCTAATCATGAGTTTGTGCCAATATTAAGGGTCATGAAATTCGGGTGACAGATTGAGTGCTTTTACAAGAATGTCTTATTGAAGTGCGTACGCGTAGTACCAGTTTGTTCTTTCTCTCATTCAAAAATGATTCAATATGAGGGAGTGCATTAGCACAGGACATTTACATATAATCATTTTAAAACGCATCCACAAATCATGATTTCATCCCTTGAGAGGATGAAAAACGTGACCCACAACTGTCCCTATAGGTCTATTAAAAAGTGACTATATGAAAAACTAGGCCAAAGATGCTTATCCACGACAAGGCATAATAGACACGTGCACTTTAGACACGGTTAGACATGTATCGACACACTATCTTCACATACAATAGGCTTTAATGAGACATTATTGAGAACAATTTTGATGGAAGTAACCACGGTTTTATTTTGATGCTCTTTTCAGCCTACAAATGGCCAATGCGCAATCACAAACAACGACTTTTGATGTTCCATGCTGTAATATGGTGTGAGGCAACCAATCATGCCCATAGAAAAGTTTCAAAAGGAAAAAGTGTTCAAACTGTTCAAATTTCCGTGATAGTATTTTGTTGGAAGGTAACTTGTACGCAAAATCCAAAATGAAAGGAATAGTCAGAGCTCAGTATATGCTAATGTCGAGTTGTTAGTGTAAATACCACACACACACACACACACACACACACACTGACAGACACACAAACACACACACACACTGAGTTGATATGGTGTTTCTTGGGTAATGTTTTAGACTTTAGATTTACATTGTAAGATGATTCCTGGTACATATTCATAAGTATTTTCTGTGGAATCTTGTATTTAACCCGGAATATTCGTTTAATGCTCACTAAGAGCCAAATGCAAATAAAAATGCCTTTGGCGAGTAATTAAAATGGAGATGGTAACATTTAAACAGCATCATAGGAACAATAGTTTGACCTCATTAACACCAGCAAATTGAATCAAAGAGATACAAACAGTCAGAGCAGTTCAGTGCCAGCGACACGCTTTCATTTCACGAGAAACATAAAAAAAAAAAAAATAATAAAATAAAATTAAATTAAATTAAAAAAAAATAATAAAAAAAATAAAAAAATAAAATAAAAAAAATAAATAAAATGCCTTTTTGTCCTGGCACGGCACTTTTCTCTATCTGTAATGCCCTGCATATGCTTTTTCAACAACAACAACAACAAAGAAGAAGTAATACTTTACAATAAGGTTCCATTTGTCAAAATTAGTAACCACATTAGTTAACATGAACTAACAATAAAGAATACTTGATCATTTATTGATCTTAGTTAGTTAATTTCAACATTTAATAATACATCATGCATCTGTTAACGTAAGTTAATTCACCGTGAACATAGTCAAACAAAACATGAATGAATTTGCATTAACAAATATTAATAAATGGTGTAATAATTATATTATCCACTGTTAGTTTATGTTATGCAATAACTAACCGTAAAATTGTAAGTAAATAAATATGTATTGCTCACATTGATATGTGTGTGAATTGTGTGTTAACTGAACAGATTTTAAATGTTCTCACTTCAGATCTTGGTGTGAGTTTTGTAACGGGTTCCTTGCTTCACTTTATATCTGTGCACTTTCAAAGGCTCTTTCAGTGGAGGAAGGACACACGGCTGGCTGGATTTCCAAATGAAAAGTAAAAGAGAAAGACGGTCCCAGTGAGGCTGGTCCAGTGTCACTTATTGTACACTCAAAAGGCCCATCTTAACAGTCAGCTAGGACAGGCGGAAAAGTCACCCCTAGTGTCCTCGCCGAACCTGCTATCTGAAGGTGAAGGTGAAGGGCCATGTTTTATCTTTTATCAGCACTACCCATCAGCTCATTGTGACTGCTTCAGACAGCTGCGGACAATTGCTTTTTTGATGAACCCCGACATACGGCCGCTGACTAAAAGGAAAATATCAGAGCCTCTGCGCCGGGGATCTGTCTCCTGATCTCCGGCGGTCCCCTTCACTCCCAGGCCAGCTCTTCAGGCTCAGGCCAGAGTGTCATACGGTGTTAGGTTTGCAGCCCCGGGCCACCCGCCGCTCTCCGATGAAAGGTCCCGCACTTGACAGAGTCTGCACTTTAGACACGTCTCAAATGTCAGGGGTCAACAGGGACACAGCAGTGCCAGGAACGCCCCGACATAATGTCACAACACGGGCTCTGACAAGTCTGATGCTCAATTACCGGCCATCGCTAATGCACACAGCCGTACTAAATCAAGACACGGGGTTTTTATAGGAAACTAACTAAAAAATATATATATATAAAAAAAAATTATAGTAAAATAATAATAATAAAACAAAATAATATAATAATAATAAAGATAAAATAATAATAATAAAAATAATACAAAATTATGATTTTTTATAAAGAAAAATTGTTCATTGAAAAGGATATGATTTTTTATTTCTTTATTAAACTTTTTTAAAATTAATAAAAAAAACTATAGACATGCTTGGAAAAAAAGATGACAAAACACAAGTACTAAAAATGTAACTAAAATGAAATTGAAAAAGGAAAATGTAAAACTAAAAATATTGTGTGTGTATATATATATATATATATATATATATATGGGATAATAAAATATTTTTTTCAAAACTTACTTTTTATTTCAAAACTTAAACAAAATAAAACATAATAAAAACTATAATAGTACCTCAATGAAACTAAAATAACACTTTGAACGAGGAGCACAACTAAAGCATAAACCACTCTATATTATAACGAGATGAAATATTGCTCTTTTTGCAGAATGTGGCATCCTTGTAACCAATGTGGCGAGCTCGGCTCTCTAAAAAAAGGGTATGTGCACTTGAAAATCGGTGGCGTTCCCATGGGAGAGCATCAATGAGACCTTAACAGACGTCTGTTCAGCAGACAGACAGACTACTGATCCTATTGAACTAGGCAACTCTATCCTCCCAACTGTAAGAAAAGAGTTTCTTTTTTAACGAAACAGCCTGACTGAAGCATACGGAAAACTTGCAGAGTTCGCTTTAAGGTCAAGTTCCCTTTATTTTTAAATTCAGCTATGTACCATAGCAACTCTTTCTAGACCAAAAATACATGGTGCTAACATGTTTATTTTGAACAGGAGGACATTAGGATCAAGATTTATGTCTGTAAAAAAAATTTTCTATAGGCTGCCTTTGAACTTAAAACCTCAATATGCTGGTTGAAAAATATGTTTCCTATATATTTACCTTTCGTTCTGACCACTGACGTTACTAAAAGCCAGAATGCAAGTACACAAATATAGACACCAATGCTTAAACAACTCGTTGGAAGCATGCATACTTTGTACATACCTAAGTATTTAAATTAGGGCTGTAAAACGATTAATCACGATTAATCGCATCCAAAATAAAAGTTTGTGTTTACATAATATATATGTGTGTACTGTGTATAATTATTTTGTATATAAATGCACACACGTATATATTTAAGAAAAATATGTTATTTATATATAAAATGTTTATATTTATATAAAATATACATTATAGGCTACATTCAGTCTATATACAGTATATACATGCAAATATTTCTTAAATACACATGCATGTGTGGGTATTTATGTATTAAAAATAATTATACACAGTACACACACATATATTGTAAACACAAACTTTTATTTTGGATGCGATTAATCACGATTAATCGTTTGACAGCCCTAATTAATTTTTTTTTTTAAAGTTTCCTTCAAACATTTGTGTCATACAGTGAGCTAAAACTGAATTATAATTTTTTTTTACTTCATTGTTCTTCCATTTAGTAACTATATACAGTTGTAGTTCACACACTGAAACTCTAAATACTCTAATGCTGTTTTGAAGCAATTTAAATAATGTTATCCTCATTTCTCTGGAAAAAAAAACAATCTGTTAAATCTTCTTTTGCCCCTTTCAGCGTTCCCAGTATACAGAGGGACGGCATGAAGCATGCATTCTCCAAATGGTTCTCATAATCTAACACAGCGGATTTTCAGTGCTTAATTCAGAGAAAACATACCAGCGACCAAGCCTCGGATTGCAATTAATCCCAAATGTGTAATCGGAGCGGTTTATTCCTGAGCACAGACGCTCCAACTATTATATTATATTATATTATATTATAACAATTAAACATTATTATATTATATTATATATAAAAATTAAACATATATTATATTATATTATTCAAATTAGGGCTGTCAGTTAAACGCGTTATTAATGGCGTTAACGCAAACCCATTTTAACGGCGTTAATTTTTTTATCACCGGATTAACAGTCTTTTTGGCCTAGCAAACTTTGTAGTTTTTTTAACATGCTTTTGCAACAGGACGCGGCGCTGCGCTGTGAAACCCATTCATTTCAATGGCTCACGCCGCACGAGGACGTTTTGTTGCTTCGTCGACCAAAGCGCAAGCGGATCTAGCTAGACCAGAAACAAAACAATGGCACGCCGCACACACTTGTCTGGGCTTGCGAGCCGGCCAAATAGTTGGTTAACGTTACGTTTTGAGTGGATGACGAGACGCCGATGGATGCCAATAAGATTCTGAATGGAAAGTTTACTTTTAAAAAGTTGCCAAATGGTTCCATTGACAAGACCAAAGTGATCTGTGTGTTTTGTCGTTGTGAACTGAGCTATCATCCTCGCAGTGCGTCCAGTCTGAAATACCACTTGATGATGGCCAAGCACACACACACACACACACACTGACACACACAGCTGATGTGAATTCTCCGCCCCCTCGTCAATATCAGGACCACGTCAGTATTTCTTTCACCATTTTATTGATGGACAGTGTTACATTGTGTGAGAGATTATTTGCTCCAAGTGAGAATTTTAGTGTGAAATTGGACACAGTGTATGTCAATATTGTTTTCAGTAAAAAAACATTTGCACGAAGCAAGCCCATCCACTTTTCCATGTTGATAAGAGCATTAAAATGAGAAAAAAAATGGGACAAAAAGAAATCAAGAGACATTTAGAATAGATAAAAATGTGCGATTAATCGTGAGTTAACTATGCCATTAATGCGATTAATCGCGATTAAATATTTTAATCGTTTTACAGCACTAATTCAAACATAATTCAAACATACATTTTCATAGATATTACTATTATAATCTGTTAATGATTTAATGATCTCCTTTATATTGCAATTTTAAAAATCCAATTATAAAACTAAAAATGTATTTAATCAAACTTTTAGTGATCTGGAAAGCAGGAACATCAAGTTCTTTAAATGAGTAGCAAAGCACAAATATCTTGTTTTTCACAGCAACAAAATGTCAAAGTGACGAGAGCATCAGGCTGGGTGTGCGTGTGCATGTAAACAACATGCTGGTGTATCTCTCTTCAGGGCTCCTTCATCAGGTCCGTGACATCACTGCCCCACACAGGTCCATGAAAACAGCCCTGTCCATTAGCACACAGCACACAGTGCATCACAACACAGCCATTAGTGCTGTCTATCTGATGTACAGCCCAGCGAGAGACGACTCTTCTTCTTCTGCCATCGCTTATACGCGCATCAACAACCTCACAGCTTAAGGTTTGCTGCAAACACCATTTCATTTACTTAAGAAGCTTTTTGGGATTTACAGTATGTTCTTTGTAGCTAAATAAAATAATAAATAACGTTTAGTGTATTAATGGTTTTACTGCTGAAAAGTGGAGCTCTTCTGGATTCTTTCTGAAGCACCAGTAGATGGGTTTCAAAATGACTACAGAACAAGAAAAACATTCACCAATGGGCATTTTCCATGAAAATTATACAAAATAGGGCTTAAAATTCTCTTTTTTTTTTAAATCTCTTCCTCTTTCTGTTTTTCTACAACCACAATTTGCGACAGATCTAAAAATTAATCAATATCAATTAAGAATAAAATCAATAAACAAGATTTGAGTGAGTGGTATCATAAAGCAAGAGTTGCAAGAGTGTTGCTATGTGGTTGCTAGGGTGTTAAGTTTAATCACTTAGAAAAGTATCAGCATCTGTCCTCATCAAACTGCACAGTTTGAGATATTTGTTTAAATCTTAGGGGTTTATTCAAAAAAATCAATCGTATCAATAGTTTTGCATATACTGTACTCTTTGTGTACCTACTTCCTCGTACACTCCTAAAACACTTAAAATTAAATTAGAGGATCAGTGCAATTGTGTTGCAACTTAACTTTAGCTCAAATGCATTTTGTTAAAACTATTTGGAGAGTCCAACAGAGTAATTATAGACGGTTTGTTTCAAGTATGTCAAGTCTGCTCCCAGTAAGCAGCGTTGAAGCATTCCTCAATAACACTTCTCCTAATGACAATTATACTTCATTACCAAACAAATCTATATTTGAGGCTCTTTCTACTGATCTCGATTGGCCAGAGCCGCCATTACAGACAATACAGCCTGATTGGCTAAGAATAATCCAGCTCACGCTTTCAATCATACTCATGTGAACCCTGTCAAAGTGACAAAAGCACAGATTCAAACACATTTATGTGGACCTGATTCCTTTTTTGCCCATTATGTGGTTCCAAATTCTACTGAGTTCTACTAACCAGTTTTAAAGTAGCTGATAGTCTCAGATACATGGCCAATACACAGTCTTTCACAAACAATTCACACACTCTAAAAAATGCTTGGTTGTTTCAACCCAACTTTGGGTCAAATATGGACAAACCCAGCCGTTGGGTTAAATATTTACTTTACATTTTTAACCCAACGTTTGGGTTTGTCCATATTTGACCCAGAGTCGGATTAAAACAACCCAGCATTTTTAGAGTGTATATTGCCCAACCCTCAACCTATGAACTACACCAGATGTGATGGGCTCTCTGACATCACAGACGGCAGTATAATGCATAAAACAACAGCCACTTTCTTATTACCTTTGGCATCACAGATGACACAAACACAAAAGCAGCTTAACTATTATCTAAGCAAAAGCACTCCGAGCAGACCAGGCCTGGCTGTCTCACTACATTCTCTGGGCTTTTTCAGTAGGAAATCTGTTAATAATTCTTATAATCATCCAGTAAGCCATTAAACAGCATCAGCATCCAGCGGAAAATGTGATTGAGACGAGCTATCAAAGAGGGATCTAGAGATGGCCACACGCTTTTATCTTCCCTTCAGAAAGTGTCCATCGCTCCGCAGGGCATCTCGGCTCATGGCTGAAGTCATAACCTGTGCAGTGTGAGCAGTCACATCAAAGCTCACACACGGCGTCTGTGCTGTACGATGCATTAGCACAGATGGAGACATGATACCTAGTGGCCTTTAGAAAAATACATACACATAAATGGCTTGTAAATATGCACATGCTTATGGTTTACGTTTTGCTTGACCCAAAAATCTCAGAATATAGAAGAACTAACTAACCAACCAACCAACCAACCAACCAACCAACCAACCAACCAACCAACCAACCAACCAACCAACCAACCTCTCTCTCTCTCTCTCTCTCTCTCTCTCTCTCTCTCTCTATTTATTATATACGTATATATATATTTATATATATATATATACATATTCAAAATTATTTATCAAATAATTTATAAAATATTTACATAAATTAATATAATATAATATAAAGCCAAGTAATATATATAATAATTTTGAATAAATGTATATATATATATATAAGTACTAATATACAATACAATATAATATAACAGCTAAACATAACTCTGTGGTTCACTGGTGTTTTCTCCAGGTCTCTTGCATGCGCAGCGAGGTCTATTTCATGGACAGGCGCTGGAGGACACTGACCCGTCTAGACGTCCAGTGAAAGCTGAGTAAGACCAGGAAGACTTGTGTAAAAATAGATGCCTTACCTTCGCCACTCTGTTGGCCACTTCCCGGCCCACCATGAGTCCTTGAACGAACGAGCGAGCCGCGATAAAGGCCTTGGTGACCTGGGCCTTGAGCTTGCGTGGAACATCTCCAAAGGGTTTTAACTGGTCGGTGTATTTGCTGATACACTCCAGATAGTCGTCAGTGAAGGTGTACTGAGAGTTCAGCAGCTGAAACATGCGTTCCAGAAGTCTCGACCAGAAGTCATTCAGAACTTCCTCAAGGTTCACGTTTCCACCCGTGTAGTAGCGCTTGAGCTCGGAGAACAGGTCCTCGAACATCTCAGAGTTGTGTGTGTACAGTTTGCCGTATGTGCGCACAAACATGTCGTTCAGCGACTTTTCCGAGTTGTCCAGCAACTCCAGAAAGAATTCTGAAACAGAGAGAAAAATACATCAACATAATTATAGATTCATTTAGATATTGTGGAACAAATATATTTATATAACTCACGCACTATCATTAAATATTTAAGTATTATAATTGAACATCATTATCATTATTATATTTTTCATTTAATAATTTACCACATTTTATCTGTACAAAAATATATTCTGAACATCCTTGCACAGTCCATGTTTCAAATACAAAACAGAAAGTATTTATAATGAAAGAGTGTCACAGTTCTGTTTTGTTTGGACGCTGTTTTCATCTTCGTTTTCATGGACTTTTAGTTTGTTTTTTCTATAGTCACATGTTCCCCTTTGTCTATTTTCCCACCATCACATGTTATGAACACTGATTATCATCACACTGTGTGTTGTTCATTTCCTTGTTTGTATCAGTTCATAAGTTCCTCCATTCCCTGTGTTCAGTGTTCGGTATTGTTTCGCGTCGTTTGGGTTGTTATTTGCCTGTCTATTCTGAGATCTTTAATAAATATTGTTTTATTTCCTAATCGTCTTCATCTTCTTTGGGTCAGCGTTACAAAGATATATAATTATTCGTATTATTATTAATAAATATGTTTTTACATTTTATATTTATTTTTGACATGTTATAAAAATAATAATTAATACTACAATGATAATAATAATCATATTAATTATAATAATTATCATCATTATTATATTTGAAAATAAAACAAAACAAATGTATAATTAAATTATTAATTCACTTTTTAAACATTTATTTATTTATTTATTTAAAGATAAAAATTATTCTCAGTCCATGTTTCAAATTACAAAACAAAAAGCAGGCTTGAGAAGGTGTTACGCCAGTGCGACTCTCCCAAGACCATTTTCTCACCTTGCTCTCAAATGAAGTGGATATCAAATTATGTGATGCAGACAGCAGCTTCTGAAATACTGCCAGTCGACCATATGGTCCTCAAATTAACGTCTTGCTTTAAACTTATCAGCCGCGGGCAAAGATTTATGGAAGTCACCGCCGCTAGCGTCTGCTCAGACGGACACCGGCCGGCTTGTCTTTCAGCACGACTGCAGTTCAAGCCTTCGTGACCCAGGGGGAGCTGATTATTTTTAACAGACTCTTGCTGATTGTTTGTCCTCAAACGGTGGACATTTGGATTCTGAGAATGATTTTAATGTGACTTGTCTTCTTTCTTCTTCCAAGAAAATCTCGAAATACTCGCATTAAAGGAATAGTTCAATAACAGTCATCTATAAAACCTGATTGACTTGCTTTCGTCTCTGAAATCTTGTAATGCAATGAAATGTAATGCATCCTTGCTGAACTAAAGTATCTTTTATCCTTCTTTCTTAAAGGCACACTGTGGAACTGTTTCAACCTTTATAAAATATTACCAAAACTCATTGAGATGGTACATCGACTTACAATAGGTTGAATGACACGTCTGCCGTAGCCTGAAGGTGTCTGTATCGCTTTTACAAGCACTATGTAACTAGCACAAAAAGAACTACAAAATTCGACCGCTTTACGGCATACGTCACTTCACCAAATTCTAACGTGAGAGCTCAACTCGCATTTGATTGCCGTCTGTATGTTGTCGTCATGGCTGAACCAACAACTACTCGGAAGAAGGCAAAGATTTTGTAAGAGGACACAAAAAAAAGAAAAAGGGAGAGTGATAAACTAAAAGCCAGGACGAGGATCAACATTGGTCCAGCGTTCGCTCGCTGGCTAAAGGAGGAGGAGGGGTGCCCGACCGATGCTGACCTGGCCGTCATGCTTTTGGACTAACTTAGTAAGTTAAATATATTGCTTGCACAATATCTCTATTTTTTCGAATTTGTTGTCTGTCTGGCCATGTTACGGAATCTATCTTGTCCTCCATTTAACTTAATGTATCAAGGAATGCTAGTAGAGTAGCGAATTATCAATCTGGTAGCTATTAGGATGCTATAAGTGATATAAGTCACAACATACTGCCGTAATTTTTTGCCTTCAGCTCAGATTTGTATGTGTGTAAAAGGACAAACAAACTGAAGCCTACAAATAACGGCAGTATGTTGTGAGTTATATCAGTTTTGTTCCCGACTACACGATTTCAGCTTCAAAGGGGTATCAGGCTGTGAGTGCAGAGACCAGTCTATGGCAGAGACGCTCTGCGTGAGTGGTATTTACGACAGTAACATTAAATACAAGTACTCCACCGCGACTCTAGGAGTCGCTGTTTGACAAAAACGGAATTCCTGCATAGTGTGCCTTTAAGTTTAAAAAAAACAAAAAAAACATTAATTTTAAGTGAACCGTCTCTTTAAACGAGACATCTGCAATAGTTTCCAGGTATGTATTTTGTTGGAAGCTCTTTCTTTTTACTTTCAAACTGAAAACTCTGCCATTTGTAAAGCTAATTAGTTGTATCCTCGGGTCATCTGTTTATAAAATCAAATGTTTCATTAAGTAGATTGATCTAGACGCTGCTTATATTGGCCCTTTTGAAAAAACACCCGACAAAATAATAGTAATTACCTTCTCATCACGCTGATGGAGGCTGCTGATGATGTAAAACAACATATTCATTACTCAGTGCCGGAAAAGCCGCTTTACCCTTCAGATAATTACAATGGAGTAAATCATGCAAATACACAATCGTCACCCTTCAGCCCTCACAGCGCTGTCTATCTCTCCAGCACAAACACGACTGTAACCTCCACCCGACACCAGCCGCTCTTTCATTCAGTGTTTAGGAGAGAGCGAAGACCGTGTGTCAGATGTTTCTCCTGGAACGAGTCAATAGTTGTCATTCAGGAGGAGTGTAGAGCTATAAATGAATGCTGACAGCAGTTTTGATCAGATCATATTGATATTGACTTTTGATTGTAGACCTTGGGATCTAAGCCTTGAGACATTGAGATCAGCACTGGGTCATTTTTGCATCTGAGAAACAGAAACTTCAGCAAGAGTCATTTACCTTTATGCATTTGGCAGATACTTTCTTCCAAGTTTAACCATTATGTTATTCAGTATTTGTTTTAATTTGAATTCATTTATTCTCATTGTCATATGAGAAACAACTGAAACAATCAAAAGCTACTAAAAATAGGAAGCTTTTATACAATAATTTGCATCATTTTCAAGTATTATTTACAAGCAGATTTCAATTTATATTCAGATTTACGCTACTGTTCAAAAGTTTTGAGGTTGGAAAGATGTTAAATGTTTTTGAAAGAGTCTCTAATGCTCAACAAGGCTGCATTTTTTTAATCAAAAATTGTATTACAATTTAAAATGACAGTTTTCCATGTGAACGTTTTAAAATGTAATTAATTTATGTGATCAAAGCTGATCTTCAGTGTCACATAATCCTTCATAAATCATTCTAAAATGCTGATTTGCTGCTCAAGATATATTTCTGATTATTATCAATGTTGAAAATACTTTTGTGGAAACGACTTTTTTTCAAGATTCTTTGATGAATAGGAAGTACAAAAGAAAACGTTTGTGACATTATAAATGTCTCACGTTTGTTCAATGTAATGCATCCTTGCTGAATAAAAGTATTAAAGGTGTCACGACATGAGAAATCAAATTTGCCTTGATCTTTTGACATATAAGAGGTCTTTGTACCATTAAAACGACCTTCAAGTTTAAGAGCTTAAATCGTCCTCTTCGTTATAAACAGCATTTATTTAATCAAGCTCCAAAAAACAGCTCGTTTTGATATTGCGGGATCTGTGATGTCAAACGGACGAACACATTTGCATATGACTGCCTCCACAGAAACAATCAACCAATAGTAATACATCATCGCAACATAGGCCCCGCCCACTGGCATTCAGTCGCCAAAAAAAACCTTTTGTTGACAGATGAAGCAGTCAAGTGTATTGGATCTGACAGCAGCTGCATCACAAATCGCAAGTAAATGATTTCATATTGCTTTGTCTGTAAATGACGGTTTTATGGATAATGTTTTCAAAACACTTGAAAGTACGAGCACACATCTCCTCCACAAGACGCCTGATTTGCACAGTCCTTCATGTCTGGATCACAAACGGAAGCTCTAATTACACTCTTTCATTGTTGTGGACGTCCTCGAATGCGTCCAAACGCTTGTTTAATCAGTGTTAAATCGCGAGGAACACAGTGACACGAGAGATTTGGACAGATGGCTTTCTCACATTTAAAGATAAAAACTACTACCTGTTTGTGTTTTCCAAATGCAAAGAAAAGAAGGCATCTGAGGACCAGCTCGTATCAGCGTGCATCTGCTTCTTTCTGGAAACTTGCCATTGGGACTAATTGCTCGGCCTCCGCTGTTTCCTCTTTATGAAAACGTATCTCTTGCATCTTATCAGAGTCACGCTAGAGCGGACATATTCATCTTCAATTGGCTTTTTAAGAGCTCATTAGAGATAAGCAATGAGAGAGATATTAAACAGACCTGAAGAGTCGTACGCGCCCACATACACAAACACACACACACAGGTAAAAGATGGATGTACACACAGCACCCTTGTTCCGTCTTGATTACTTCTATAATTCAATGGAATACTGGGAATGGAACACCATAGTCCAATTAAATATTGAGTAAAGAAATTGTGATTTAGAAAACCAACAACTGGGTGCATTGCGTTGTTGGAAACACTTTCACACACGTTCAACCTAGTATGCATATAAAATCTGCGTACTTTGCACAGCCTGCATAACTAGTAAGAGTAGTATGTATGCTATTGAGATCACAGACAGCATCTATACATAGCCTACATCACATACAAAGACAAAGAAATCATGCAAGTATACACTGTTCTCATTACAACAGCGAGTCCCCAGTTTCTCACTCTACTTTCACTGCAGTCGACTGACTGACCCATGATTACCCCTTCATTTATTTAAGTAATAATAGGCCCCCAGCGTTTCCGTGTGCCGCAGATGCTCCTTTATTCTTATAAAAAAGGGAGTCAAGGACGAGTCCAGATCGAGATGGAGTCAAAGTTAAAAGTAATTGTTCTAAGAGACACGCGGTCACCATGTTCGTAATGTACCTGACGGCACGTTCCTGCAGGACTGCTGCTGTAATTCTAAACATTTATGCTAGAGATGCATGATTAATGGCTAAAAGACCACGATCTTATAGCTAAATGATAACGATTTGTCAATGTTTATTAAAGCTTTGTCAAGCAAGCGAACATTCAGAGAGAGCCGTTGTCATGTATGAAACAGCTTCTCAAACAGTCTTGTCAACATCACAGTATCAATATTAGCATTATCATATAGTAGCAATATTAGCACAGAAGTAGTTGGAATGAAAGTTTTTAGTTTGTATATTAACACTGATATGGAAGTGATCAAAATAGAGCAAATCACCCTTTGAAAGTATCTCGATGCTTCAAATAAAGATTGTATTAAACCAGTAGGTGGCGACTAGTGACTTATATTATTTAAAAATGTAAAAATTATGTCATTGAATCATTTGTTCAAGAGATTCGTTCAAAAACACTGAATTCTTTATGAGTGAGTCATTGAATCATTAAGTCAAACAGATTTTTTTTTTAAATCATCATAATCAGAAGATCATAATTAGACTGAAGCAATTGACATTTTATAAGAACCTCTGTTAAATTAAATGTTATTTTGTTTGTCACATTTTTTTCTAGTGACAAAGTATGTTTACGAGGTGTTTAATTCATAAAACTTAATTAATTAAACAAAATTAATTAATTAAAACTAAATCCATAAAATGATCCCATGACGGGAACCCAAAAATGTTCTATATTTGAAGCACCTGACAGAATCTCTAGCAGGGTTTCCGCGGAGTCATAAAAAGTCATAAAACGTCTTAAATTTAATAATAAGAATTTTAGGCCATAAAAAGTCATAAAAACGTCCGGATTTTCCATACAAGGTCATAAATTACATTTAGCCACGTCTTAAATAGATATGCTCATTCATTCATTATCGCGATATAATTTTTTCTCTATAACGAAACTCATTTGAACCGCGCGCGCCTCCCGGACTGTTTATCCGCTCGGCTCAAAGTCCAAACGGCAGCGCGAGCTCACTAGAGCAGACGCGTTCTGGTTTACTCTAATCGGTCTCGCTCACGAGATCCAGTGAGAAGCGCTTGAATTCAGCTTAGAACACAAATGTCTCAAGTGATTTAAACCAGTTTAAAGGCAGATGAAACGGCGCTGACGAACAGAAGAAACACTGTGCGCAACGAGACAGTCGGAAGCTTTTCCGTCTACAAATTCCCATAATTACCATGGATTTACTATAACGTTAGCCTAGTATATTAACTGCACCATGAAATGTGGGCAATACATATTGAAGTGTATTATATTATTAATATAGACAATGTATTAAAGGACTAATGGAATATAATTACAGTATTTAATGTATTTAGGCTATACTGTTTTTCATACATTTCATGAAGAAACGTGCCATCAAAGTCAGGCAACACAAACCTGTTTCAAGACTCGAAACAATATCCTCCATTAGCACATGCAGAAACTAAGAAATTAATTTTCCAATAAAGATATTAATTTTGTTAAGGAAAAATTACACATGTTTGAATGTTCTACCTCAGATTTGTGAAATGTTCACCTGTTTGGCAAGTGTTTGTCATGATATGTTCTGACAATAAAGAGCAGCCTAGTTTAAAACCACAATTAACGCTCTGGTTTCTACAACTTTCAGTTAGGAGAAGAAAATTTGCCTTTAAACTTGAAAGAAATAAAGATTTGACATTTATCGTGATAATTATCGATATTGACTGATATATTATCGTGATAATTGTTAAGTGTTGTTCCTGTGTTATTGAGACTTAGGAAAAGGGAGCCTTCAGTTTGTTACTCTTAAGAAAATGGAACCTTTAAATAATGAAACTTATTACTTTTAATGAAAGTCAATAAAAAAAGCTTTTGAAAGGAAGTTATTTTTCGTAATTCGTGTAGGTCATAAATTTAAATCATAAGGGTCATAAAAAGGTCTTAAAAAGTCTTAAATTTGACTGACTAAACCCTGCAGAAACCCTGTCTAGGGTTGCATATAGAATCGTTTCTTTTATCTATGACAATTTTCTTTGCAAAACTTAGGCTTCCTCTGTTCAGCTCGAAAATGATGTGCAGGAAGATGTAGTGACATTATTATTAAAATATGTCCCATCATTCAGCAGGTTTTTATTTATTCAGCTATAGCCACTCCCTGTACAGGAATGAAAAGTAGTGGATATTTTAATGCATTTTACTCAAATGACCTACATCTTTAAGGGGAAAATAATGAATGACGGTAGAAGGCTGAATTATGCATCAGCTTCTACATTCAGATTTACTTTATGTTCTGTGTAATATAACCATTCCCGGTCTGCCAGTCTTTTTATCTCTCCTGGCAATGAACACTTCTGTTGCATGAAAAATGCAGACGAAACGAATGACTGAATTATGAAAATGCTCTCAGCTGAAACAAAAACTCACAGGCACCCAGTCAAAGCACACAACGGGCATGCTAAAACTTTCATGAGGCCTGTTTGCAGCCTCGATGATCTAATCCATTCAACTACATGTTGGTTGCAGCATTAACAACCCTGAGGTCACTTCCAACACCTCCAGATGATCAAGGTTTAGGAATCAAGCCATGCCACCGCGTTATTACAGAGAAAATCACACTGCCATCCATTCAGAGACACATGTGGAGCACAAAGGCTTTCCCTGCTGCACAAAAGATGATGTTAAAATGGGAACGCTACTGCTAACTTTGCAGGTGTCAGAAACACGTCTCCTACAGCTGCTATTGGAAAGAATAAACAACGCAGGTGAACGACTATCAACAGAGACGATCATTTACAGTGTTTCACACACCGGTCTCATGTTTTTCACCACCAACGCTGCTCGCAAAATCAAATATTATTGCAATGTTATTTGCTTATGAGACATTTGATGTCACGGACGTTCAAAAACCTGCAGCATTGGCATTTATTTTATTTTATTTGAGACCCATATCACTATATCGACTTAAAGATATCTTCAGTGTGTCAACTGTTTCTCCAAGTTAGAAACGAGATTCAATGGACCATAAATGGAGACTTTTGAGTAAGAAAAAGACCAGTAATCTCTGAGCAGTATTAAAAAGTGTATTGCTAAAAAAACAGGTGTATTGTATTATATTATATTCTGAATACATATATATTTGATTAATTCATAATATAAAATAATATAATATCTGACGTTCAAAAACCTGCATTATTTTGTTATTTATTTCATAGATAGATATGTTGAAATCCGAGCTGAATGAAATGCAGCCCTGCCTCCAGTTAAACAGGCCACCAAACTCCATTGGCTTCCCACCCTGGGTTCACTGAATTATGTCAGAAAATAGTCATTTCGGTCCATAAAGGCTATTTCTCAGCTGTTTAAGCACCACGGAGTTGTGTGAAGCGTCTACGTGGGTCACATTAACTGTGAGGAAAGGCTGAAGCCGCAGACGTAGGTAAGCTGAGCATAATTAATTGAGCCTCACACAGGCTAATTGAGAGTGGGGAAAATAATTTGAAAGGCCATTACCTTCATGTCACATGCAATCACATCAGCTCTCTGTTGTTTAAGCTTTGTGAGCATTATAATCTGACGGTTGAAATGCCGCGATAACTAAAACCTGCTGAAATGATTATTAGCAGCAATTATTAGCATGCAATATTCTGAATGGAAATATTAAGACAAAATAATGCTTACTTTAGCCATGATGGATGACTGGTCATCCGAAAACCTGCTGGTATACTCCTAGCAAACTTCCTTAGACAATCATAGTTATACTAGAAAAAAACAAGTTCTAACCAGTATAAAACAGCCTATATTACAATTGATAATGCATACTAGTCTTACACACAAAGCAAAGTGGCGGTACTAGGGCTCAGTGATGGTATGAGATGGTAATACCATGGTACTTTGATAGACTGTTTCATTCCCTAATCCCTTAAGAAAGAAACATCACAAATGGGATCTCTTTAATATTTTTTTTTAAGAAATGCACTGCCAGTGCCATGGTATCATCATGCTATAATCAAAAAATAAAAATAAAAAATAGCCTATATAGCCTAAATATAGCCTATATAGCCTATATAGCCTAAATAGCCTATATAGCATATATACACTCACCTAAAGGATTATTAGGAACACCATACTAATACGGTGTTTGACCCCCTTTCGCCTTCAGAACTGCCTTAATTCTACGTGGCATTGATTCAACAACGTGGTGAAAGCATTCTTTAGAAATGTTGGCCCATATTGATAGGATAGCATCTTGCAGTTGATGGAGATTTGTGGGATGCACATCCAGGGCACGAAGCTCCCGTTCCACCACATCCCAAAGATGCTCTATTGGGTTGAGATCTGGTGACTGTGGGGGCCATTTTAGTACAGTGAACTCATTGTCATGTTCAAGAAACCAATTTGAAATGATTCGAGCTTTGTGACATGGTGCATTATCCTGCTGGAAGTAGCCATCAGAGGATGGGTACATGGGGGCCATAAAGGAATGGACATGGTCAGAAACAATGCTCAGGTAGGCCGTGGCATTGAAACGATGCCCAATTGGCACTAAGGGGCCTAAAGTGTGCCAAGAAAACATCCCCCACACCATTACACCACCACCACCAGCCTGCACAGTGGTAACAAGGCATGATGGATCCATGTTCTCATTCTGTTTACGCCAAATTCTGACTCTACCATCTGAATGTCTCAACAGAAATCGAGACTCATCAGACCAGGCAACATTTTTCCAGTCTTCAACTGTCCAATTTTGGTGAGCTCTTGCAAATTGTAGCCTCTTTTTCCTATTTGTAGTGGAGATGAGTGGTACCCGGTGGGGTCTTCTGCTGTTGTAGCCCATCCGCCTCAAGGTTGTGCGTGTTGTGGCTTCACAAATGCTTTGCTGCATACCTCGGTTGTAACAAGTGGTTATTTCAGTCAAAGTTGCTCTTCTATCAGCTTGAATCAGTCGGCCCATTCTCCCCTGACCTCTAGCATCAACAAGGCATTTTCGCCCACAGGACTGCCGCATACTGGATGTTTTTCCCTTTTCACACCATTCTTTGTAAACCCTAGAAATGGTTGTGTGTGAAAATCCCAGTAACTGAGCAGATTGTGAAATACTCAGACCGGCCCGTCTGGCACCAACAACCATGCCACGCTCAAAATTGCATAAATCACCTTTCTTTCCCATTCTGACATTCAGTTTGGAGTTCAGGAGATTGTCTTGACCAGGACCACACCCCTAAATGTATTGAAGCAACTGCCATGTGATTGGTTGATTAGATAATTGCATTAATGAGAAACTGAACAGGTGTTCCTAATAATCCTTTAGGTGAGTGTATATATATATATATATATATTATATTATATTTAACATGTATTTAACATAATTAAACAAGAAAATAATTTTAAGTATATTATATGACACATGCATATATTTGGTTTAGAAATACCAAAAAAAAAAAAAAAATCGATAATAAAATAAAATAAAATAATTAATAAATGAAAAAAAACAAAAACATTTGGAGTGTAAATGTAAATACTATTGTTAATGACTATAGTTTTTATGCCCTCTATAAAACAGTCTGTGGTTGTATCCCTGTATATTTCAAAATGTCTAATTCTACACCACCACAGAATCCATTAGAACATGTGGCCTCACACTGCACAGGAATATTCATCTCACTCCAGCTGTCTATGTATAATTCATCACAGGGATGCCCTGCGATTCACGCTCCACTTTAAACCACAACTAACCCTGTGGCGCTACTCGCTGTAATAACCTCATAAAATGTCTTTGTTCATCTCGCAGTGTCTGTGGGCAGTAAAACCCGACGGAGGTCGCTGGGACTGCGGTTGCTGAAGGACGATGCTGTACGTAAATTGCAGAGACTGTGGTTATCGATCCGCGCATCAGAAACACCTATTAGAGTGATTGACGGTGAAAGGGCTTGTTGCTCTTAACGGGAATGTCCTGAAAACAAACACAGGTCATGGATTTCAGCCAACATGAATACAAATGTCTATCAAAGCCCTGAGAATAGCAAGGTGTCTTCTGTGGGCCGCTTATGGGCTTATTTATGTATTTCTTGCCGAAAGAGTACTTTCTAGTGCATTCTCTCTCTGTCAATCTATATTTCAATATTTGGCTTAAAAATGGCCCATCCAGCAGGCGCTCTAAGAGGTTTGTTTTCGACCTGTCCAAGCCCAATGAGAATCAATGGTGTTAGACATCAACTCTGCAATATCATGATGTAGACGTCTCGACAGCGCTGCCCCAGTTAATGTTCTCTACCTCCAGCCATCATGAAACGCACCGGATATATACTAAGAATAGATACTTATACAGTATATAAAGTACTAATGTCACGAGTAACATGTCTCAATATCATTGAATTAGATAAATATACACTCTAAAAAATGCTGGGTTGTTTCAACCCATGTTTGGGTCAAATATGGACAAACCTAACCGTTGGTTTGATTTTGTAACATTTGGGTTTGTCCATATTTGACCCAAACATGGGTTGAAACAACCCAGCATTTTTAGAGTGGATGGATGAACGGATGGACAAAAAGAATGATAGATGGATAGAACAAACAAACGAATGACAGAACAATAGTTAGACTGATCAGACGGACGGACGGATAGATAGATCTACGGACGGACGGACGGATAGATAGATAGATAGATATGCAGCCAGCCAGCCAGACAGACAGACAGACAGACAGACAGACAGACAGACAGACAGATAGACAGATAGACAGATAGACAGATAGACAGATAGACAGATAGATAGATAGATAGATAGATAGATAGATAGATAGATAGATAGATAGATAGATAGATATGCAGAGCTGTGAACTCAAACTCACACTCCTTGATCATTTCAACCTCGGGGTGACAACTCAGACGGTGCCAACATTACGTATATCATAGCTTAATGTGATTATTACCCATATTAGTTACTGGCAATGGTATGAAACCACAAACAGAACAGTTTTTTTAGAATACAGCATCATAAATAAGCCTGTCCAACTCCTCTCCTGTCGCTCAGCATGTGATTCGCTTGTGCATCACCATAGCAACACCTGAGAAGTATGGATTGGTCTTAAACAAACTACCCACATTAATCACACCTTGAGTTATTTACTAAACATGCAAATGTGCAAAGAAACATATTAGCAGTCTGAGCGACAGAAACCTCTGTGAGAAACATGCAGAAATATAGTGAACATACAGTACAATGGAAAACATCACGGTTACATAAACGTCTGCATGTACTGTATGCCTATATATGAACTGGACGATATGCTATTTATTTTGGAAGACAGTCACAGTTCGTAGTGAGTGTCAAGCTACAAAAAGGACAAAGAAAAATATCATAAAAGTGCATATGACATCTGTTATATGTAGCATTATGCAGTGTATTTCCACATGGAAAACCATTAAATGGCCCTAAAACGACAAAGAAAGGAATGTTTTTTTTGTTGTTGTTGTTTTTCAATCTACAAAAAAAAAAGGACTATTGAAATGCGATGAGTTATTAGGAGATAATTAAATCATTCATCAGGAGCAAATCTTAATATATGAGGACAAGTGAATAGCTCTGATCTACATCTTGTAGTTGAATTAATTATCTCTACAGTAATAACTAGTCTTTATCATATCATAGAAATATTAAATAATAATTCTTCACCTTACCACATTAGAGCAGGCTAAATTACTTTTTCATAGATTTGCTCCTTCAAAAAGTCCAATAAGCTTTATGCTGCCAGGAAACATAATCCACGAACCTGAAATGATGTTCATTTCCGTAAATTTGATTATGCGAGAATAATGCTGCTTGAACAGATTTATTTCAATAGTTTGCGTCACCTTCTCCTGCTTTATTGCTCCTTTTCGCCTTTTTAAGCCCATTTATACCATTCCCAATGACTTTCCTCCATTTCACCCATCAGTGAGAGATACGCTGAAATTAGGCCCGAGTCCATTCAGCCATAATTAGGATGAATAATTAATATGAATCTTCAGGGTGACCTTTCTACGGTTCAACCAGTAATACTGTAACATGAAAAATATAATTTAAATACTAAAGACTGCCTTTCTCACCTTGTCCTGTAATAATTCGTGCCAAGCAAGCGTGCACAGGTGATCATATTTGATCCCTTTTCATTTCTAGAGACCCCGTTAAAATATTAAATTAAGAGGAAACTTTGAAAAGAGCTCAGCTGGCAGTCATTCAGCATTTCCTCGCTTCAGTGACACACTGTGAAGAAGTGGTTTATAAAGATTCAACTTACGAAGGGCACTAGTAGAAGGTCTCTGTTTTAGCATGGCAGATTGAAGATGATGTTCATTCATCTAACGTCTCTCTTCACAAACTAATAATTAGTGGTGCTTGCTAAGGTGATAAGCACTATGCTTTTACTCAGACTCAGTGCTGAATGAAGAAATGACACCTCGAATCATGCGGCTTGTTGAGAAGAGCTGTATTATTATGTTACTAAGCAATCAGGAAGGATGAAACTCTCATTGAATCACACTGAAGAGGGACCTGAGTCATATCTAAAGAGCAGAACATCTTGGGCCTTAGCATCGTGCATTGCAGGTGTAGAACCCACTGACATTTTCTTTAGAAAACATCAAATCTAGTTCAACGTACAAGGACACTTGTACAAAAAAAAAAGATATTGACTCAAACATATGGACACAAAGACAAATCACCCAAACATTTACCATATTCTCACTACGTTTGCTAATAGACAAGGAGTGGTAAATAAATAAAAAAATCAAATCTTAAATGTACTGTGAGCAGTGGAACAACAATGTTAGAACAACACACTGCATTTTCCAACTTTTTCACTTTTTTGCAACATTGACAAAATAAACTGACACAAAAATATTAGCAATACATGTCTCCACTAAATGATTATTGGATATATTAATACTGATTCTGTACTGTCTGAGTTTTGCCAAACAAACCTTGCACATTATCGGCCCTCAATACTGATCTAAATGCTCCAATTCTGTTGTTGTAAAACCAAACACTGTGAATATGAGAATATACGAGTCTGAATCTCATCACAACACTTCCACAGGATGTCAAAAACATGTTTTTTTTTTTAAACATCATAACATCATTAATAACGAAATCGGCAAGACAAAAGTTGCACTTCAATCTAAATTTGAGCTCTTTACATAGTGCGCCACCTCACAATAAAACAACTGAACATATGAAAGATGCACTTCGAAAATGAAGTGTCTGATATCACAGCCCTCAGAATAGCAGTCCAACGTGTAATAAACAGACTGTGGCATCAGATTCAGCATCTCAGATGGAGAAAGAGGACGTGCTGGCGAGAAAGCAGCAGCTTGTGTTGTAACCAGCAGAGACAAACTGAGCTTCTGACAGTCGTCGCTGGATTTAGGTCTCCCGCAAACAGCCTCAATTCACTCTAATTAAATTAGTGTGACACCCGATATGTGGCTCATTATGTAGTGTTTTTCCTCATGGGCGTCAGCGTGTGCGTGGGTGCAGATATGATGAGACTCGGTCCCAAAGCATCCAGTATATTACCAAGATATCAGAGACAACTGCACATCATGTGCTACTGATCCGTGTGCATTTCGTTTTTGAGGAATGCCTAAAAATACAATCCAGGGAAGTCAATTAAGGAAGAAGACACGAGTTTATTATCATCACAGGCTGCATGAAGTAACACACAGCCCGATCAGTGTAGTTTGATTCAAATGACTCTTTTAAGCAGGCTCTTTTTAAATAAATCAGAAACATACAGCACAGATGATGTAATCCAATTCACAAATGACTAAACTTCAGAACAAATTAAATTGGTTCTCTTTAGTGAATCAGAAACAGCTCAACCAGAGGATTCCGCTTATGAACAAACATACTTATGAGCTGGTCCTTTTAATAAATCATTCAAAAACCACAAAATCACCAACGAGTTATTGGACTCTTCACAGATTCAATCTGGAAATCAAAACTTTCAATCGGTGCTGTTATCATTCACTTTAACTAAAACTATTAACAATTGTTTTCAGTTGAAATGAAGCTGAAATGTACAGTAATAAAATAGTTTGATTTTAAAGTGAACTACAAAAATGATTAAAACTGTAATACAATTTGATAAAGCTAAATAAATAAATTTAACAACAAAAAATTGCATATGTGAAAGCACATTGAAATGAAAGCCCATTGAAAATACACAAATAAAAGCTATTTAAAATATATACTGTATATAGGCTATAAATAAACACTATCACTATCACAATCACTATCACTGTATTCCAATGATGGGATAATTTCATAAAATATGTATGTAAATAAAATAAATATGGTCAAATGAATTGTTGAGAACTGAATCAGATTCTAATCAAATCAAATCAGAAAATCTGTATCACAAAACCTATGGTTAAGCGAGTTAAAAAGACTCCGATCTGAGTCAAAGTTCTGCCAAAGAGCTTTTTGTGAGGGTTCATAATAGAAAAAAAAGGAGGGTGGGATAGAAACATACAGTTACTGAGTTTTATGACACCAGCTTCCAAAAAGTTTTGCCATTCCCTTGGCAGTGCAATATTTCAAAGAAGCCATTGGAAATACCCAGATGCCCCATGCCTCAGTGAAAGTGTGACTCTCTGCTCACTAATTGCTCGCTGGAATGGTGTGATATCACTTACAGACTCATTAGAAGTAAAGACACAATCTGCTGGAGGTTGCCAGTGTTAAGACTCGGTTTTGCTGTTGTTGTTGTTGTCTGTGTGCAACCATTGATTCATTACCTGAAGAAGAGATGACAACTGTGTGTATTCAACGCTTGCCAATTATGCAGATTTCGTTCCTCTTGTTGCAGATGCCATCACGTGTAGATATAAGAGCAGGACGGGCGGTCTTTGGGGACAGAGTTTGTTATTTATTCCACGCTCTGAATAGATGTTTACTGCACATGAGAACTGATCCGATAATGACCAAAAGCCTTGTGGGCCGATATCGAGAAGGAATTCAGTGAGTTTTGGATCAGGGTTTGGCGAACAAAAAATATGGAAAAGGCGTACGTGTCATACAAACATGGACATCCCCATGCAAACTGCACACAAAAACAGCAAGATGCACAAATCTCATTTGCATTTGCGAGCATTCAAATGTGGTGTATTGTGGCAGGTTTGACGTCAATAACAAGATGCACAAGAAGCAATGGTTGACATCGAACCTGGCGTGATATGTCTTGGGGAGATATTTTTGGATGCGTGTGAATGCACTGGCCTGACGGTGAGTAAAAGATTACAGAATTTCCAGTTTTGGGTGAACAATTCCTTCAACAAGTGGTACGAAGAGTGCTTCTGGGAAAGAACTAGTCACTTGATTCAGTCCAAGAACATAAGATCTCTATTCATTTTGCTCTCTGACTATGCAGTTTCACATTTAAAGATGCAACAGCGTAGATGGTAGCATGCAGGTCATGAACATCTGTCATTGGAATGAATGGGGAAGCTCTCTCCAGGTAATATAGCCATTCCATTTATGCTTGTAGTAAAAAGTCTGGTTATGCAAGTCTAGCATAGGAGCAAAAATAAAAATGCAATTTGTTTCCGGCTAATAGTGTCGAAAATACGCATCTTATGAAGCCTGGTCCCACCAAGACGACATTCATAACAATATTTCACAATGTCTGGACATCAAAATAAGTTGTTAAAGAATGCAGCCTGCCGCTCGGCTGATGATAATAAATGGGGCGGCAGTGTTAGTGTCAGCGGAATGACCGATGGCCAGCTATTGGTCCTTGCTGTGGATTTGGTGAGTGATGATTGATGAGTTTCTCCATTGTAATCAGACCGCAGACATCTGCAGCGTCCTCCGCTCCTCACGCCATGAACAAAAAACGCAAGGATGTGCAGATGCGACGCATTACTGCTGTGTTTAATGGAGATTTATGGGACAAAACGTGCAAACCTGACAGACCCATGGAAAGGAATGCAGAAGGATCAATTTTGATTAAGTGACATCAGAACAACACAGATATGAGATATTCCAAATAATTGCATAGTCATTTTAAAAATATTATAATATAGTGGTCTGTCAGGATGGATGGATGGATGGATGGATGGACGGACGGACGGATGGATGGATGGTGGGATAGATAGCTAGATAGATAGACAGACCGACAGATACATAGATAGATACATAGATAGATAATTATTAAATTAGACCTGCTGAACAAATAAATAAATCAGACCTGCTGATTTTTCATAAACAAATAAACAAATAAATAAACAAATACATAAATACATAACTACATTAATTAATGAATTAATAAAATGTGTTTTTTTATATAAATATCATTATGATATCAATTATATTCAAATTTTAGGATGGATGGGAGGATTTATTGATGGGAAAATGTTACAAACCAACAAGGTACACATTTATGTGATGTTCCTCTTATTCTGTCCATCATGGGGCTGATTGTTCTTCCAGAGAAAGGTTCAGCTGCAGGAAGGATGTTTCCCACCGTCCATCAGCCCCTGCTTCAACAGCGCTAGCTGCATGCTAGCATCAACACACAGTCTTCTCCATATTCATTAGAGAGAGACAGGCAGCAGTGAAGCAGTGCATGGGGTGAATACCTAAAAGCCTCTGACACACCGGCCTCAGCTTTGATCCATCTCGAGCGCTGCTCTCAGGCGACACCACAATTAAAGAGCGATGACGTACACAATGCTCAACAGCTCCGCATCTCCCTCATACACTGCCACATCGATTTCTGTTCCTCTCCCTGCAAAAGCAATGCATGGAGCATCGCTCACTGAAGCTGACAGGGAGAATATGAGGTCACGAAATGAAACCACTCCCTCTTTACAGTGATATAGGAGACAATTTACCAGAGCTCCATCCATCACACCGCGACAACTTATTCATATGGTGGCGTAACATATACAGTATATATTCCCCCAATACCCCCAGCAGGGTAAATCTCAGCTCACATTCTGAGTTTGAATACTGCCAATGTTTTATGCATACATCTGACAAACCAGATTACGTGGAAACCCATCTGTTTACGAGACGGAGGTGGACTACCAACACAAATAGACAAATATTGAAACAAAACCATGGATCTTTTTTGGAAATAACAGACATTTCAGTGTTTCAACTACATGGCTAATTTTGGATGGATGGATGGATGGATGGACGGACGGACGGACGGACGGGCGGGCGGGCGGGTGGGTGGGTGGATGGATGGGATAAGATAAGAAATATTGTACTAATAATAGCGTACGCTTCTGTTGTTGTACGTCACACGCATCACGCACATGACCAGCGTCGGCCAATAGTGAGCCTACGTGTGACGTAGCTCTACGCATTTACACTAGTTTAACTGACTAGAGGCCCAAAGAGAAGGAAATGAATAGTTGAAATAAAGTCGTTATTTTTGTTTGTTTTTGCGCACAAAAAGTATTCTCGTCGCTTGATAAACTTAAGATTGAGCCACTGTAGTCACTTGGACTATTTTAACGATGTCTTTACTAACTTTTCGAGGCCGGCAAGTTCAATCCCTGAAGAAGCCTATGGACTAGTATGGAGGAGTGATCCAGCTCTCAGATTTCATCAAAAATATCTTAATTCGTGTTCCGAAGATGAACGAAGGTCTTACGGGGTTGGAACAACATGAGGGTGAGTAATTACTGACAGAATTTTCGTTTTTGGGTGAACTAACCCTTTAAACTACCTTGTATCGTGTCAACGTGTGGGCGAGCTTTAGCATATCATTAACTGCTGCGAGGGAGTCTCAAGAGAAGCAAGCTTATTCTGGTATATTTTTTCTGTTGATATGAAAAAATTGGGTACATTTAGCAATATAGGGGGTGAATTATGTATATGACGTATATCACGATGTTATGATGAGCTATATGCCTTTCTCCGCTGACGTTCTAAATTTTTCAAAGCGTTCTAAGGATACTGATTTCTAGAAGGCAGCTGTCTGACTCTGAGATGGTGAACGAGGAAATGGTTTGTGTATTATTAGCAACTCATTATTGGCTGTTTGGTAACGTAGTCAAGCAAAAGTCAAATCAAAATTACCGCTATGTTTCCGAGGTCATAGAGAGCGATACATAAAACGCATTACCTTTCTGATACATCACCTTGTAGAGAAGCCTGTATAATTCACTCTTCCACTTCTGAATCAGTTTGCAGTTCAAACTAATTTGGCTGAATTAAACCAGTATGTCCACTTGCCATTGTGCAGCATTACTACAGTAAAGTTGACTGAGTGGATCTCTGAGCTGGTGTGAGTGAGTGGAGGCGGGGCTCATTTGCATATTAATGGTTCCATGTATACTAAGTGAAGCAAGGGTGTAGAGTTACATTCAAGCTATTTTAAGGTACGGATATTTTTGTTTCACAGGATTTTTTTTTTTTATATGCGTCATTTTATTGATCAAAGATGAGTTTAAAGGGATACAATTATCAACTACAGGGGGACCTTAATATTAAAACACATTCATGCAAAGTTTAACATCACCCTTAAGTTAAAACTCACCAATTCAAGTCATTTAGTGGAATGGACTGTATACTACAGACTTCCTCTATCATAGTGGGTTGGTCAAGAGCACTTAAAAAACGGTCAAGTGAGCATCTTCTGAGTCATTTGACCTCTAAGCATGGGCTCTTGGGAGCACGGCAGGATGGAAACACAGACTTCCTGTTCTGTGATCTGGAAATGACAGGAAGGTCCTGACTCTCGGTGGGACGCTCAGGTCTCATCAAGAGTTGGCCGCACAGAACCGTTCAGACTGCCTGGCCAAACTCCCAGTCCCAAGTCAACGCCCCAGATGCACTAATTAAAAGCCTCCTCGCTGCCATTTTGCTTAATGGCCACTGCCAAGTTGGATGATGTTCCAATACCCAATGGAGCACATAAGGCGGGACTTGAGTCCCCATGAGCTGATGACTTGATGAGCTGTAGATCATTACTGGGTTAGGATCCTTTCATAAACATATGGGTAATATGGAGTCCTCCTTTAATTAGGGAGTAAAGACTTCTTGAGTTTTAAATTCATCTTATTAAAAAAAAAAATGTTAAAACAAGATCTTTCTGAGAAGCAACACTGCATGACCCGATCCGAGGCTTTTCGCAACATAAACAATTTG
>CM060591.1:2953497-3013497 GCA_030578255.1 Tiaroga cobitis | reverse complement strand
AGTTGTTTTCTGGGCAGGAGAGAGTCGTGTAACTGAATCCAGAAAAGTCCACATTCCCAGATTTTCTTCTGGGAGCCACAGAGCACGCTGCCATGCATTGAAATCAACAAAAAGTTTGTTTCCAAGTGAAACAGTAGTCTCCCAAAACTCTTGATAAATGTCCTTCACACCAGTTATCACTCGCTACGACTCGCCAAACCTTCAGAATGAGGCTAATTGATCGTGAATTATGACTCTATGCATACTCCTACTGAGAATTAACCGATCGATACGCTCTATGGTAATACGAGGACATTGAGTATAACATTCCCAGTCTTTATGAACAGCACTGTGCAAGGGGATGAAGAAAGATGATATTGCATCGATTTCAGGACTGCATATTAACAACACACCCACATTAGGGCTTTATTTTTAAATGTCAACATTGTGGTAGAGAGTTTTGCATTGGCAAAATGTAACAAAAAGAATCAATGCACATCGGTGTCTTTTTGTGGCATTTAATAAATGCAACTGACTCTTTCATTACAGTGATTGCACCATGGTTAAGGGGGTTTTAGCCATTCTGCTTGGTGTTGTGCATAACAACATCCCTTAAAGGGGACCTATGCCTCTTTTTACAAGATGTAATACAAGTCTCAGGTGTCCCTAGCATATGTCTGTGAAGTTTCAGACAAATTACCCCACAGATCATTCATTATACCACGCTGTAAATGCCCCCATTTGAGTGGAAGCAAAAACAAGCTGATTTTATGTGTGTATCTTTAAATGCAAATGAGCTTCTGCTCCCCGCCCACTTTCCAGGAGAGGGCGGAGCCTTTACAGTTTGTGTCTCGGACACCAAAAACTCAAAACATCTTTTTGTTTTTGATTATCATCCCTATCGGGGTCAAGCTCATGTGACATTGCACTTCTTTATCATCATGAAAATTTATAATTTGCATGTGTTTTAAACAACGCTATCTCACGACCAATTCGTACGAGTGATTAGAAGGTGGCTAATTCGTACTAATTCATACGACCTCACTCGTACGAATTCGTACGATTTGTCTAAACCCACGTGATGGGTAGGTTTAGGGGCGGGGTCAGAGGTAGGTAATTCGTACAAATTCACACGAATTTGGTAACTCGTAAAATATTTACGAATTAGCAAAAATCGTACGAATTTGTACGAGCGAGGTCGTATGAATTAGTACGAATTAGCCACCTCGTAAAATTCATACGAATTGCCGTGAGATCGGGCTGGTTTTAATGTCAAATAAGTTTAAACTTCTGATATACGTCACAGAAAGCCTGCTGTCACACAACGCATGTCGCATGAGTACTAAAAAAAGTTCTATTTTGTGTCTTATTGTGCTTAAACTGTGTGTTTTTGACATAACCTTGTGAACAGTCGGTTATGTCAGTCAACGTAAACAGCTGTGAAATAAATCAGATCGGTGTATTAAAGTGACAGCAGCATAATGTACATTATCTGCTGTCGTCTATGCTGTTAATGTGAATCAACCAACAAAGACAACAAAAAGAAAATCACTCACTGCCCTTGACTGAATAACTTCAGTAGCTTTAATAAGAATACATTTATTACTTGAATGCTCTGGAGAAGAGATAACCATGACAGACTGTGCACAGCTCACACTGGGGAGGAGCTGAGCTAATAGGGCACATTCCGTCAGCAGTCGTGGGCGGGGCCTGTTCAACTGTGACATCACAGTGAAGCGCTTTCCTGAAAGGCTCATTTTGAGACCCTGTTTCAGATTTACAGGTAAAATAACAAATGGAGTGTGTGGATTATTACCATAATATGGTGGTTGTGTACACACTGAGAGACAGAGTAATTATGTTCAAAAACAATGGAAAAAGAGAATTTTGCATAATAGCTTCACTTTAAACATGGTAAAACCACTGTTAATCACAACCTTATTGCTTCTTTTTTTTTTTTTTCAAGACATTTACGTAGATTAAAGTGTGCACAGCTTTTCCTAACTCTACTCTAGAATCTCTCTCTCTAACCTGGGGTGATTTTCTTTGCTCATTTTAAAAGCTTAAAATAATTGACCTTGAGAAATTAATTACTTGTGTGCTCTGCTGCTTTTCCCAGTCCTGACAGAGGAGAATTAATGGAGGCAGTGGCATTTTTCATCCTTTATCAGGCTTCATTTTTCAGGTAGATGTGGCCACCGTATGTGGCATGGCACTTAGTATGAATGAAGCCCGAGATTCCGGCTTTCACCTAATGAGAATTAAATTATATCTAATCATTGCAGACGGTCATTTTATTTCATTTTTATTTAACACCACCTCCACAAAGTTCCCTCTGAGGGTTTCCGCAGAATTGGTCTTTCTTTAATATTCAAGGGTAAATTGCATATGCTAAATGAATGGCCTTTCCACCTCAGAGGCCAACGACTGTGGTAAAATGCCATAAATCCATGTAAGTGCAGTGTATTTCAATATGAATTCAATTGTGTTGAAGCACGTTTCAATAGCATCTCTCTTTAAACATAAAGGATCTCTGAAAGACTGAATGGAAATCATTCACGTTTTTGTTACGTTTTAGTACTAATACTTTGGTTTAAAACATAAATATTTGTGTGGTTCTTTTTAATTCTGATTTATTTGATTTCCTAAGGCACAACAAAAGAAAAACCAACAACTACCTTAAAACAGATGCCTACAATTTAAAGTACTGTACAACTAAATTTTATTTTGAAGTTAACTCCACAGTAAATATATATATATATATTTGTAAATGAATACTATCAAAAATGAACCATCACTGAACTTACTTAAGCTGGACTATGACACTGTATTCTTCTAGATCTGCTGTACAGCCGAAACAAACTTTGTTGTATTATTTTCCTGTTATCTCTGTAAAGCTGCTTTAAAACAATCTCCATTGTAAAAAGTGCTATATAAATAAAGGTGACTTGACTATCAATGCATGTTTTACAAGAAAATACTATTTCAGTCTACTTTAGTACTTCAAAATGTCACGTTTAATTTAATGTGTTACTTGCAGCTTCTTTGTACTTATTTGTGAAATTTAGCAATGTCTGAGTGAAATTAAGTTACTACTATTTTTCAACATCTACCGAACTGCTACAATGAATGTTTCACAGTTTGAGAATGAATTTTAACCACAGTTTGAGAAGAACTGCTGTAATGAATAGAGAGTTTCTCTGGGATTTTCAACATTTTGTCACCATAATCCACCATCATCATCTTTTCAAAAGCATATGCAGTGATAGGCTTAAGTGATCATAAGTATTGCCCTTCCATTCCAAATGGTCACCAATTTCTGACAGACATTTCAAAGCTGTGGTTAAGAAAACTCACTGTGCTAAGTCACTTAGCAGACACTTTTAGACTGTCCTCCATTGAAAAATTGATTGTAGAGGCCTAAACATTTCAAGATAGACATATTTAATCTTATCTTTTCCTCAGAGTGGCAGACGAAACACAGTAAAAGCTGTCGTGTTCTCTTGCGTTAGGATGCTGCTGTTTGGGAACATAATCTTGTGAAACGCTTCTGGACGGAATTAAACCAAATCATTCTGATGACAGACTTTGTCTCAGGGATTTCAGAACCACCAAACCAAACATTTGAGATGCTGTGATGCGATTGGTCCACTGGTTAGTCCAATTATCCAATCACATCCACATGAGTTTTTTTTTGCTGCGCATTGAGGGATTTATTCGGTAAATGTGTGTCCATCATAGTTTATGCACATGTCTTCTTCTACAAAAAATGTATCCTCCTCAATTGAGCTTATGTGCATTTTTTATATGTGCATTTTTAGAGCGTATGCACATCTTGGCATTTCCACCCAGCGTTTTTTTTTTATGTGATATCCCAAAATGTGCATAGAATAGGTGGATGGAAACATACAGTTTATTCTTATCCACTTTATTTTTCATTTCAGTAATTACTTGTATGGAACAAACTGGAGTTTTGCTTAATTCATAAGTGAGCCGAATGAGCTGTATGTCAGAGCTGTCAGCATGCATGGCTTGATAGTAAGCAAACCAGCGCTGATTTAAACTCTGTGGTGATCTCAAACAGTGCTCATAGTGAGAACCGACAAACTTATGTGAAGAATATTCACGATTCATTAATGACCGATATGTCAAAAGTGTCAACTTGAAGAAAATGTCAAGCTGTTTGGACAAAAATCTCTATTACATGCCACTATCAATCACGATGGAGTCAGTTAACGTCTATCAAAACCACAGCTTTGAATAGATGCGGAGCGGCTCTGAACTGGGAAACACCATTCCAGGTAAATGGTGTTAAACGAGTAGAAATGACTCTTCTATCAGCTCAGTTTCAAAGTAGCTGATGTTAATAGTCGGTTTGTAGGCCTGCGCTCCAGTAGCACATACTGTAATTATAAAGGAACACTGGTGGCAGATTTGAGCCTAAACAGATTTGCGTGCCTGCATCAAATACAGTGACAAACTGTACTTTGTGCATGTGATTATATTCACATGCACATATATATCACATGCACAAACTTTTACTTTGTGCATGTGATCATATGTACAGGCTAGTGTGTGTTGTGGCCTACAGACTTTAGAAAAAAAATAAGAAATGTAAAATAGAAAAAATAAAAAATCATATTAAGTCACAGGAAGCACTATTTGAATGCTACGTATAACCAGCGTTCTCATCATGAATTATAATTCAGAATAAAAAAATAATAATTTTTTAAAAATTACATAAATAAATAAAAATTGTTCGCTGCTTCTTAAAGTCTAAAAAGTAAAGCAATGTAACAAACTGATCCATTGGTTTAGGGAGCTTACAAACCACACACTGCATCAGAGGATGATACTGACAATACTGATCCATTGATTACAATAGAGGAGCAATGCAACAATTAACAACAGCGACACTCTAATATGAAACCTAAGGTGGAGGAAAAATGTACTTTTGCAATAACTCCCTCTGATGTAGGCATCTAAAACCATTCTGAATTACTCTAGATCCTCAAAATTGAGATAGGCCTATACTCTTCCTTTCTAACTGGGCAGATATTGACCAGAATAAGATGCGAAGTGAACCAGACTGTATGACTGCTAAACTTGCGTGCAGAGTGACATAAAAACACAAACTCATCAGATAGCACATGTACTGGGTTCATTATTAGGGATCTCTCAATCTTCATAACTGATTATTAAAGGCAGACAATCTTCTGCTGAATTGACAATTGGATTTCCACAGGATCATTTGTACAAATAAATAGAATTATATAAATCCAGAACTAATCAGCCCCATAATACAAATGTCAGTCAGACTGCATAAGCCACACAGCTGGGCTAATCCGTCCGCTTTATCCTCTTTACCGACTCGGAAACCTCTCGGCAGTGAATAGAACAGATATTGACCAGGATCTAGTGCTGTTGTTGGATCAACTCCTTCTGGCAAACTCTGATAGGTCATGTCAATGCTCAGCACATTCGTATTAAACGCAGTCAATTCCCTGCAGACGCTCCATAATCACACCTGGAAGTCTTGTGGAAGTCTACAGCGGATCCTGAAAAGGTGTATCAGACAGATTTACATTTGAGAAAAAAAATGATATCTGGATGTCAATCTTATTGTCACTTTGCTATGTGAGGAAGTGCTTGGAGCTCAACACACTGTGCAGCCTCTGGAAACAGAAATATAATATTGCACTGATGTTAATGCAAGATTGAGACTCAAAGAAAAGCACACCAAACGTATTACATCCCAGAGGCAGATATAAGCGGAAATGAATGACAGTATATAAACATGGTGCTAATCAACTCAACAATCTTTTTAAAATTGCTTAGTGAAAATGTCAATACTTAGAGCTGACTGAACTTGACATTCACATAAAATATGAATTTAGACATGAGTGGGTGGGAGGAAGTGGTTTAGTGGCAGCTTGAAAAAGTAATTAATCTAGTGTATTCGTCTCGAATTAGTTAATGTAACGGGACATAAATTCCATTGACATCTGCTCATGGTTAACGGGACATTTCAAAGATGGATGAGCTGGTTGAACAGCTTCAAACTACTATGAATATGTATACAAATTAGAGGCAAACACTGCTGTTAAACCCCTTTACTGGCCGAACCAAAGGTATCCAGAAAAGAAAGAAAGAAAGAAAGAAAGAAAGAAAGAAAGAAAGAAAGAAAGAAAGAAAGAAAGAAAGAAAGAAAGAAAGAAAGAAAGAAAGAAAGAAAGAAAGAAAGAAAGAAAGAAAGAAAGAAAGAAAGAAAGAAAGAAAGAAAGAATGAAAGAAAGAATGAAAGAAAGAAAGGTAGTAGAAAAAAATCTGTTTTATTAAACCTATTTTTAAAATGCATTAAAATATTAACGTACTGTATCATTCAAATATTACTTACTGTATCATAATATTTACTGTATAACAATGTAATCAGTGATATTACCACTGTATCATTATCAAATAATACAAATCTTAGTATTTTACATGCATTACTTATGAAAAAAAAAAATAATAACAAAAAAATGATCATTTTCTAGGATAAACCTCTAGGACTTCCTATCTTTTTTGAACTGTTTTAACCTTACACATTTGAGAATATTCCTACACATTGCAGAGCTCATACGCTAGGTTTAGTAATGGCAGATGATTATTCTGTGTCAAACTTCTCTGCTATGGACTTTCTGACCATCCAGCAATCTTTTTTAACTTGGAGGAATCATATCCTTCATGTCCTGTTTCACGAACTGTCTCTTTTTCTATAAATGGCAATAAATTGACCCTGCTGTTTTTGCAAATGCGATTACCTCTAGCCTAGATGGCTTGACCTCTGCCCCCTCTGAGCATAACATTCTCTTACTTAACAATGCCTTTACTGCCAACCTGGACATGTTCTCCTATTAAACTGTGCAATGCCTCTTTTGTACATTCAGCTCCCCGTATAACGATGACTAGCACTCAAAGAAGGTGAAATGTCGTAAATTGGAGCGTAAGTGTTGTTGCTCTGGCTTGACCGTTTTCATCAAACTTGGAAAACCTGCTTGGGCCAATACAGAATAGCAATTAACGCGGCATCACATTATTGACAATAATCCTAATAATTCTAGGCAGCTCTTTCACAGCATTGATGTCAACACTCTAACTGCATCATATTAGTTATGCAATGACTTTCTTAATATTTTCAGTTCAAAAATCCACAATGTTCATAAAGATATCCTCAGCTATTTTGGGTCTCATGCTCCAATAGGTAATTTATCAGGGTTTTCCGGTACACCCATTTCAAATATCTCTCAATAGCACTCAAAACTGCTGCTGTATTAAAAAAGCAAAACAGTGATTTAAACCATTTTTTGCAACTTTTGTCCATTTCCACATCTTCCGTTTATATCTAAAATTGTATAGGGTGTTGTTACGTCTCAATTACAATAATTTATACCATGGTCTGGGTGAATACTCGATTCTGATTGGCTGCAGGGTGTCCATTAAAAAGTGATAGAGGACACCTAGTAAAAGAGTTCTGGTGATACTGACTGTTTACAGTTCAGTTTTAATAAATAAATCCGCTGGCTACATCAGCTGTGAGTAACCATAGCAACAGGCAGTCAAAGTATCCGTTTACAATTTATTGTATCAAAACAAACATCTAGCCGTTATACAAAAAAATGAAAGTGTGACGCCCATGGCTAGACAAGCCTAACTTACATGAAAAAAAAATACGTTAACTTTATGTTACTCGTAAGTTAGCTAAACTGAAGGGTTCTCCGAGCTGAGCGGACTATAAATATCTCCGTTTGCTAAATAAACCGTCAGGCGTAACCAGGGAAACCAAGTTATTGTTTGTAAAAACTTTAGATTTCGATTGTAAAACTAATTAAAATATAAACTAATGTTTTGAAAAAGTGTTATTTGGCAAGTGACCATGGTATAAGCGGGTTAATGCCCTGTGAGGTGTCCGCTGTCAGGTATTAATGGACTCCGCTGCGCGTCGGACGGTTCACGCCTCGCCGTCGTCCATTAATACCTGACGATGGGCATTGACGCTTACTTAATGGTTAATAATTTGTTTGAGCCCTTTCAATCTGGGTTAGGGAAAATGCATAGCACTGAAACAGCCTTTCTTTCAGCCAATTGATGGGGTAATTGTACATTAATATAAAAATTATATTGATTTTTTTTTAGATTTATACTTACTATCTGCCAATAGAGTTAGAAAATATTTATTTTAAGATTAATTCTTGGAACAAAATCGATCTTATGCTGTTTTGCTTACTTTATTAATGGATCGATACAAACAATTCTTGGAAAACAAGAGAAAAACACTGATAGGGAAAATGATGTCTCTCAGATGTCGACAGACTTCAATCACACGAGCTCATCTGTTCATAAGAACCTGCAAATAGATCATATAAGAACCGTCTTTAGCTGTACATGCAAGTGAAGCTTTTAACCCGGTGAACAGAGGCGCTCACTTATCAACATTAAATGCCTGTAAAGCTCCTAAATGGTGCTCTGCTCTCTGCTAATGGTCAATAAAGTCTGTTCATGGTGAGGAGATGATTGATATTATGCATGACATCATCCTCTTCAATCGCCACCACTTAGTGAACAATGATGCTATCAGACATTTGGCTTCAATGATATTTTAGCCCACAGCTCATTACAGTGATGCATTCATTAGAAATACCAGCTGATATTCATGCATATCTTATTATTTAGTGTCACTTGAGCACTGGTTCTAGTCAATGTAGTACATATGCATGCATGGGTTTACAGCGTCACGGCTTAATGCTAAAAAAGCTAAATATAACTTTAGAAATGTTGTTTGTTATAATGAAATTCTGGATCACTACATGCAGATACGCATACACATGATCGTAGAAGCCCACCAGGCAGTAAAATCTGTGCCGTCGGCATCTACGCCGTGATCTTGGCTGACGTTGGAGCTCTTTGGAGTTTGTTGGCAGATGCTAATGAGCTTTATAGAGGAGCTGTGACTGCAGGTGAGCTGTAGGATCAGATACAGCAGCCAGGAGGCAGAGAACAAAACCAATAACGTACATCCTTGCTGTCTCACATGCCCTTTGTCTCTGCAGCACATTTAGCCGACTCGATACACTCATCACTCGCTCTTTAACAGATGTCAAATAAATGTAGTGCTCTAAATTCATTAGACGGCGTGACAGAGTGCCTCTCTTTGCGAGATACACAAAAGCAAACAGAAATCACTGAATCACACCGGTTGTGCTAAAGACATGAATGATACAGTAACTCAAATTGTGCAGCTTGATTTAAAGGGATAGTTCAACCTAAAATAAAAAATGAAGTCATCATTTACTCACTCTGGTGTTGTTCTAATGCCGCATGTCCTTCTTTCTTTTATAGACGCTTGTCAATATAATGGCAGCAAATATTGATTAGCATCAAGCTTTTAAAAAAAGATTCAAATCAAAAGTTGTAATGTTTTTGAAGTCTTTTCTGCTCACCAAGGCGTACCTTTGCACCAAAAAGGTACAAATGTGACATATCATTCCGATTTAAAATCACGGTTTTCTATGTGAATATATTTTAAAATGGAATTTATTCCTGTGATCTAAAGCTGAATTTTCAGCATCATTACTCCAGTCTTCAACGTCACATGATCCTTCAGAAACACTCTAATATGATGATTTGCTGCTCAGGAAACATTTATGATTATTAACATCAGTGTTGCTTCATATTTTTATGGAAACTGATACATACAATTTTCCAGGATTCTTTGATGAACAGAACGATCGAACAGAACAGCATTTATTTGAGATCTTTTGCAACATTATAAATGTCTTTACTGTCACTTCTGTTCTTATATTTCATCCAAATAATGTGAGCTTCACATAGCATATGTTAAACTACAGTATAAACAAGCCATTTCCTTTCCCACAAGATGATAATGTAATTGCATAGCAAAGGTCACGTCGTCAAACAAACCCTTGAGGAAGTGTTCTAAATACAAGCTTCATATTGTACGTCCTTGCAACCCCGTCTCATTTGCCTTTATTAATACCCGCCTACGCTTTGCTTTGACACGTCCTGTTGAACGGCCGCGCGACTAGCTCGAGACGCACACTAGCCCCTTAGAGTCAAAGGTAATTTCAGCTCATTAAAACTCTCCCAAATTCATTAGCGGCGAGTGGAGAAACCAGCAACCCCACGGGGAAGATTCGCTAGCGTCCAGTTAGCATGGTAATTCTGAAACACGCTTAATTCATCAGCGGGAACACAAGTCTTAAATTAAAGCATGAAAGTAGAGGGCTTTTTCTTAATCAACTAATTACAGTCAAAACAGTGTGTGGAAAAAGAAAAATGGATTGCGGTCTTAACTCTAAGGTAACTTTAAGGCAGGCCATATTACATTAAGTTTCCAAAGGCAGAAAGTTAAAGCTAGGTTAAGGCTCTGATATGCTCACAGCAAAAAAGGTAGTTGCAGCGGTATACTGTTAGCAACATTCGTTTAGATGAGTATGTAAATATGTGCTGTGCCTCTTGATATCAAAATAAACACACAACAAACATGCCAGCAGTGAGAAAACAGCAGTTCAGAAAGCATCTGATCGTAGAGATGTGGATATGTTTGAACCAGCTCTGCAATTCGGCACTCCAGTCAAGTAAAGTCACATCATATTTGTTTATGAACAGCTTTACAGTATTAAACATGAAAAAACAGTGTCAGTGTTGCTTTTGAATGAGAATTCCACTTTCATTTCTAGTCTGTCAAGGTCAGACGTCTGGGAGTAAAATCATAAACTGGAGAGCTGCGTTATACTGAATAGAGGACATGAGTCTGAGAAGGTTTCCAGATCAAAGAAGGCGGAGCCTCAGAGCCACACCTACCTATTACATCATCGCAACGGCCCAATGGTAGTTCGAAGGTGTTTACCAGCCGGAGCAAACTTTAAAGTACAGTACTTTGAACAGTAAATGAACTTTAAAGTCAATTTTACATGAATAATTGACAAATTTCCAATATGTAATATTGATAGGCCTATATGACAGGCTGTTAAAAAATAGGAGGGATTAATGACATCATCTGGAAGTCTATGAAGAGATTGTTTCCTTGAAATGACATGATGAACTGTGATTCATAATTCATAATACAAACATGTTATACGAAGTGAATAGGGTCGTAGTTAATTTGAACATTTACTTCAAGGTATAGGAGGCTAAAACAGTGAGATGTTTTGGCAGTCACAAACTACATGATCAATGATTCAGAGATCACATTAGCATCAAACCCAATGGACTCCGGTTCCTTGGACTTAAATCGTGCAAGCAAATATTCTAATGGCACCAAAAACAACGCATGTCAAACAAAGTTATAAGGCCGCTCTTGTAATTTTATCTCTGTAATAATGCATGTCAGCTAACGTTTAGGCGGCACTTTTTACTAAGTCCAGAGAGATCCACCTGACAGTCCTGACCAACACACTGATGCTGTAAAGAGAGCTGTCATTCTGCGCTTCTGTAAAGATCCTGTCAGAGTCGCTCCACAGCCCCAGCGGGCCGCTTCCAACGCGTCTACTTCAATTATCCGCTGGCTGTCATTCTCGCCCGCTCCTTTGATTACAATGAAGTCTAAATTGCTCATCATTCAGGAAAAGCGACAAAATAATGGGAGAAAGTTTTGTTAAAAGTGCTCAGATGTTCAACTTTATCTTCCTACATGCTTTTGCTGGAGCTGAAATCTCAAATGTTCTCATCTGGGACTCTCAAGGTAGCTTTGAAGATGGGGATTCAGAGCATTTATAGGGCATTTAGCATGTGTTTCCTGGCTGTCCGTAACCCAATCAGAACAGACCTGCAACCCATTATTGGGTCGTGACCCACCGCTTGAGAGCCACTGATGTAAAGACTGAATTTGCACAGAAACACATGACCATATAGAGTCAAGCAAGAACGTGGAGGTCGAAACAGATGGCAAGTCAAGGAGCAGACTGTTTATATGCCCGCCAAACTGGATGTCAAGTGAAATGGGTTCTCACCTAGTTTATCAAGTTCAAATACACACATGCTCTCTCTCTCAAGCACACGCATGAACGCAGAGAAACCCAAGGGAATCACGACAATAGAAAAAGCATTCCCACAGAAACCGAATTGAGGTTAGCAGCCAAACGACCTCATTCATCTTCTCTCCCGACAATGCTTGGATAACAATTTAAGGGTGCTGATACGATGCAAAACATTAGCTGAGGAGGCTGCGCAAAAGGCAAATTGTAAACACTACATCATAATTTTGACCCACCGTGACAGGCCAAAACACCATGTTACTGCAGGAAATGTTTACCATGCATCACAAACATCACTATTCTGTGCTAAGCGGTAGCGTATTTGCCTTTCCTGACATGCTGCAATGTGCATAACCTTGGATCAAATTAACCAATTCATGATCTATATATATAGTTCATGAATTGGTTAATTTGTTACAAGGTTATGCACATTAACCTTTGTATATATATATATATATATATATATTAGTAGTTCTTTTTTATGAATCCATGGAACTGAAATAAAGAATTTAGAAAATAAGGTAAGGTTAAATGTTATTAAATAAAGAAATAAAGGAAGTGAAGATGAAATTTGCTGCGTGTAATAATGCATGTAACTTTCCAGTCAAATATTGTATACATTTTTTTTTTGTTTTATTGTACTATACAACTATACTTTAACTTAATTTTTTTAATTTATTTTTGTATTTGTTTTATTTTAAAGGTAATGTCTGTGCACTAGCAACATCAAATTTAAATAAAATTAAAAATATATTTATTTTTTTATTTCAAATGTAATTTGTGCTAGCAGCACCAAACCATAAATAATAAAATCAATAAAACAAGTTTTAATGTACTATCAAACTACTTTAACTGTGCATAAATTATATAATTGTATTTATTTATTTATTTTTACTTAAATGCAATGTGTGCTAGCAGCTCCAAAAAATAAAAAAATACAATAAAATAAAATAAATAAATATAAAAATATATATATAATTAATTTTCAATAATTTAATTTATTTATTCTTTTTTAATGGGTGTGTAATTTAAACACATTAGCAGCACCAAAAAAAGCAAAGCAAAGGAAAACAGTTTCGAACACTCTTGTCAGAGAAAGAGATGGTCTTGCCCTAAACTTACGCTCTTATCCAATGTGTCCATGTTGTATTGTCTGGGAAGTTAGGACTGCTTAAATGAAAGATAAAGTGTAATTATTCCTGTGCATTTGTGACCAAATTACAATCGGTTTGTCTTACAAATTCAGTGCTGGACTATTTAGGGATGACTGTGAAGAGTTGCCTCAGGTAACCTCAACTATAGAGATTATAAAACTTATTCACATTCGCCAAAGTTGTCAACTTTTGAGACAAAGACACCAGGAACACGAAGGTTCTCGTCCTCACTTTGACTCCTCTTTAAACACTGAGGAGGAAAGCGGCTCACACGTCCCATTACCTCTCAGCATGCCTGAGTCACGGGATAAGCGGCTTTGTCTTCAGCTCGCCGCGGGAACTTCAGTCTGGACTCTTCAGGTTTGGGTTATACTGTACCATATGTCTGGAAGATCCATCAAAAATAGTCTTACTTTCTAAATACAGATGCTCAACATGATCTCATTAGTATTCGTGGGTGTTCATGTGTAAAATGCACATGTACTTTCTGGCAACCTCTAAAACAAACACTTCCACTTTAAAGACATATCTTTAGGAGTCCTTTGAGGTTTATAGGTTATTAGTTCTTTTTACAATTATTTTTGGTCTATTATATTTCTGAAACACAAACACACACACACATATCTCCAATTCTAATATTGTATGAAAATATTCTGGGTATAATTATAGGTGTAATTCACATTTTATTGTCAAACTACTATAATTTTTTATAATTTTTGTTTCATTCATTTATACATTTTGTACAATAAAAATGTGTTGTTTGAGCATACTAGCAGCACAAAACATAGAATACAATAAAATAAATCGGTTCAAAATGAATCAATTATCTGATTTTAATTCAATCATTTGTTTATTCACTCAAAAAAAGAAGAAGAGGGGGGTGATTCCTGTGCCAGACAGTGAAAAACAAGAGACTAAAATGTAACTTTGCTGTCAACTTTATGAACATGCTAAAAACAGCTCCACACTTTCAAAAGGATCATTTTAAGTGCCTAAGCATTTTATAAATGACCTGTATGTTCGAATCTCAAGATCCTCTGGATTCATATGCATTCCTGAGAATAAATGTTCCCAAGATATTTAAAGAAATGCCATTACCTTATATGGGTTTCATATAGAGAGGCACACAAACGAACGCCCTGCGCGAGTGGAAACCAGAGCATGTTCAACCGAGCGCAGACTGCCAGCGCTGATAAACATCTCCATATTGCCCCCATTGTGGTTTGAAACATAATTGGAGTAGAAATAAATAAATAACAAAAATGTGATCTTGTCATGAGCTTAGGAACACATGCCTCTGTTGTACTTATGAAGAAGGATGAATTCAATTAGGTTTCAAGGTCTCAAATGCATTCTCAAGTGCTTTTGCAAAAAAAAAAAAAAAAAAAACATCTCACAACCTTGGGATTTCTGGCAACACTATTGGAGAACCATCTTTCCACATGAGTGGTCTTTGTGATATCTGAAGATATCTGCAGTTTTCAACCCTCGCTCAAGTGCTTCCACTGAAGCAGAATATCAAAGCTGCATTCGTTTTGTTTCTCTTAAATTACTATATTCTAACGGTCCATTTAACTAAGCAAAGTTTAAGAAGAGCGATATGAAATACAATTAGGCCCCAGTGATATATCAGTAGCGTGGGTTTCTCCAGAGCCTGGTGTACGCTAGCATGGCACAGACCTAATGGGGCTTGAGGAATCGTTTCTGGAAGCCCTATATAATTAGTTCCTTTCCTGACAGCATATAATGCTCCTGGTGAAATGGTCTCCAATGTATTTCACAAATCGGTGAAAAGCGGGGAAATGCACTGCCTGGCCTTGCAAAGCAGAGAAACATGGACAGCTCGTTCCACAGAGCCGGGGTTTTGAAACATTAATGTCTGTGGAGCACTAGACTTACAATTTTATCAGCAACTCAATCTCATCTAAAACTCTATGCAACAGGTTTGTACTTTCATGTGCATGTAGATTATATTTGTATAGTCAAATAATAACATTTAAACAGCATCTACAATGTAAGTGATGTAAGTGCAAATCAATTCGCTTTCAAATTAATTATTATATAGTATTAAAGATTTGGCAAGATATCATAAAAAAATATACACTTACCTAAAGGATTATTAGGAACACCTGTTGAATTTCTCATTAATGCAATTATCTAATCAACCAATCACATGGCAGTTGCTTCAATGCATTTAGGGGTGTGATCCTGGTCAAGACAATCTCCTGAACTCCAAACTGAGCGTCAGAATGGGAAAGAAAGGTGATTTAAGCAATTTTGAGCGTGGCATGGTTGTTGGTGCCAGACGGGCCGGTCTGAGTATTTCAAAATCTGCTCAGTTACTGGGATTTTCACACACAACCATTTCTAGGGTTTACAAAGAATGGTGTGAAAAGGGAAAAACATCCAGTATGCGGCAGTCCTGTGGGCGAAAATGCCTTGTTGATGCTAGAGGTCAGGGGAGAATGGGCCGACTGATTCAAGCTGATAGAAGAGCAACTTTGACTGAAATAACCACTCGTTACAACCGAGGTATGCAGCAAAGCATTTGTGAAGCCACAACACGCACAACCTTGAGGCGGATGGGCTACAACAGCAGAAGACCCCACCGGGTACCACTCATCTCCACTACAAATAGGAAAAAGAGGCTACAATTTGCAAGAGCTCACCAAAATGTAACAGTTGAAGACTGGAAAAATGTTGCCTGGTCTCGATTTCTGTTGAGAGATTCAGATGGTAGAGTCAGAATTTGGCGTAAACAGAATGAGAACATGGATCCATCATGCCTTGTTACCACTGTGCAGGCTGGTGGTGGTGGTGTAATGGTGTGGGGGATGTTTTCTTGGCACACTTTGGGCCCCTTAGTGCCAATTGGGCATCGTTTAAATGCCACGGCCTACCTGAGCATTGTTTCTGACCATGTCCATCCCTTTATGGCCACCATGTACCCATCCTCTGATGGCTACTTCCAGCAGGATAATGCACCATGTCACAAAGCTCGAATCATTTCAAATGGGTTTCTTGAACATGACAATGAGTTCACTGTACTAAAATGGCCCCCACAGTCACCAGATCTCAACCCAATAGAGCATCTTTGGGATGTGGTGGAACGGGAGCTTCGTGCCCTGGATGTGCATCCCACAAATCTCCATCAACTGCAAGATGCTATCCTATCAATATGGGCCAACATGTCTAAAGAATGCTTTCAGCACCTTGTTGAGTCAATGCCACGTAGAATTAAGGCAGTTCTGAAGGCGAAAGGGGGTCAAACACAGTATTAGTATGGTGTTCCTAATAATCCTTTAGGTGAGTGTATATTGCTAAGGATTAAACATTTGCACCAAAAGCTATAAATGGTAGCTTTAAAGCTTGGACTAAACGAGGCCTCACAGCAAACTGTACTTTTTTACATAAATTAAAAGTGTTGGATTTTTTACAATGTTTATTTCAAGATATAAAGCGGGTGGCATGACAAAAATAATAACAAAATTATATAAAAGTCTACAAGACTGTAAATTAAAAAATACCCAATATATAAAAAATAAATGGGAAATTTGAAATCATAGACGAAGACTAGATGAATCACAGTGGAAGAAAACACATTCCTCAACATGGAGAAAATTCGGCTGGAGAAATATCACTAGATTTTCCCTCACCCCTGAGCTGAAGAGATATCAAAACAAAAATGCAATCTGCAGGAGAATGTGCGGCTTGAATGAAGCCAATCATAGCCATATATTCTGGGAATGCTCTAAAGTTCAGAAATATTGGCCAGAAATCCATAAGAGTAAAGAGAGTATATTCAGTGTACCCATCCAATTTAGTTTCTTAACTCTATACTTTGGTCTTACAAATTTTAAATTAGAAGACATCTGATAAATATTTGAAAAATAGGGTTACGGAAGAAGTAAGGAATAAAAGAATTAATAGCTTGAATAAAAATAAAAATAACCATATTGGTACGTCTGGAGTCAAATATACCATCCATGTTCCTTTTGTATATAGTTCAGGGGAAAAACACAAACGATATAAAAAGCCAAAACTGATAGGCGTATCTGATTCCCAATCTACCAGTAATACATATTCAACAATATTTTTTATTTAATTACAAAAAAGGCTGTATTACTGAAATAGCTAACATTATTTTGCAACGCATTGTATTACTACCACAATTTATGTATTTTCTCTCCTTTTTTTCTTATCATTTTTGTTATTACTATTATGGATGTAATATCTGTTTTTTGTTGTTGTTTTTTAGCCAACAAATGCAATTGTTGATCGTCTCATATCAAATATTTCAGGTACCATCCAAATGTAAGGGAATGTTGAAAAGAGTAAGGGATTACTCTTCATTCATCTGCAATTTAATTACAGATGTGATGTAATTGCATTTAATTCTTTATAGAACAATTTTACATAGTGGAATTAACGTCAAAATGTAACATATGGGGCCCTATCTTGCACCCGGCGCAAATGACTTTGTACACTGACGCATGTATCATTCCTATTTTGCACCCGCGCAAAGCGGACTTTTCCCTCCACAGACACACGTCGGTTAACTAAGAAATACACTTGCGCTCCCCGGGGCGGTTCAGCGCAAAGAGGAGGCGTGTTCCGGCGCAAACTTTCCCTCATGCTATTTTGCTGTTCCAGAAAACAATTGCGCCACTGACCAGAAAAAAAAAACTAGTCTAAAGTCAGTGGCGCGTTGCGCGTACATTCAGATGCTATTTTAAGCGCGCATGCTTGGCCATAATACAGAGTGTGAACAAAGCGCATACACTGTGGATGATTCTCTTATCTACACAGATGCATTTTACTTTTTGCAAATGATATATTATTATAAGGAAAAATATTTAAACACGAGGGAAATCATTGTTGTGTCCATGACGATGGGAAAAATAGCCATAAAGCTTACACATTTTACCCAAATTATTATATGCATGTTTAACCGAAGCTAATTTGGGTGGGTTTGTCCCATCCCCAGTGTCACTTCTCTTTCTTTTACGGCCCTGACGAGAACATCGATCTCCTCGGCTGTGAACCGATTCTGAAGCGCGCTGGTCAATGCGCCGTTATAATAGTATTGCGCCATGGACCTCGTTCATCATTGCACCTCGTTCATCATGCTCTTAAAGGGAATGTGATATGACGCTCTTATTGGTTTGTTTCCGTTACGCCCAAACCACACCTATGAATAATGAAGCTACTTCAGACCAACCCCTTTTAAACTTGCGTCGAGCGCAAGAGTCATTTATCCCGCCGGGAAAATAGCAACAGCGCCGGGATCCGCCCACAAAGTTACTTGCACTTTGCACTTTGACACTTGCGTTTCAGATCGTTAAAATAGGGCCCCTAATGTTAAAAATGTATGTTTTTTAACGTAACCTTCTCCCCTTAAATACTTTGTTCAACGGTTTAGTGAATTCGCCTCTGAATCCTTCATGCTCGAAAACCTGTCTACTGATATAACAGCAAAAGACATAATCCATCATAACCAGCCCTTTTTCATCCAGAGTAAGTGAGCAGGGAGGATTTCGGCTGAGCAAACTCAATATTCAACAGAGGAGGGAATCGGAACAAAGTGCGAGGTTTTCTTGGCATCCTTGACACACCGGCGCGAGGAAGCTGAGGAAATAAATAAATGAAAAGAGATGAAATAAAATTGCTATGGATGTCATACAGCTTTTCCGCGGGGACGTTCGGCCACCTCTTCTGACCGTTCCTCTAAAAAGAGCAAGTGTCCAATAAGTCATCTGCACCGACGTGATGAAATTACCCAGAGGGCCAGTCTTTCCCCTGATGATGGAGGAGGAGCGGGACTTCCTCAGAGAATCGGCCAGCTCTCTCTGACCGTCACTTCAGCTGACACCAGCCCATCACAACAATGCTTACTTATTCATGCTGGCTTCCAGGAACTACACGGGTGGTTTCGGATTGCGGGATTGAAGAGGAAATCTTCCTGTCACAGCGTCCACGCCACACGGGACCGCAAATGGAGCGATGCTCTGTCAAACACATGGTTTTTGAGATTATACTACGTTCTGATCGATGCACTGACATTCATGTGCTGCGCTGATGGAAACGGATTAATTATTTAAATCAGGGATGAGAAAGGTCGGCCCTGGAGGGTTTAGTTGGAGTTTAGCTCCAACCCTGAAAACACCCTCTCCTGCCTGTAGCATTAGTGATCCTGAAGACACTGGTTAGCTTGCTCAGGTGTGTATGATCAGCTAAACTCCTCCAGGGCCGACGTTCCCCATCCCTGATTTATATGAAGTATGCTGTGCATCTGATCATTTCTTTCAATTTACTGCTTATTGCTTTAGAAGTGTGAAATGATAAAAGCCTACTGTATCAAATCTGCCTCTAAATTATTAACATAAAAACCTGTTGCCCACAATCTACTCCATGCCTTCTGTCGTCTGCCATGCCATGCTTTCTTGTGCAAGTAGAAGGTATTTCAGTGTAAATGTAACGTGTCTTTTTTCTGTGAAATTTTTACTGATTTGTATGAAGTAAAGATAAGAATAACTTGTATATTGTTAGCAATATTTCAAGACAAACACTTATTGGACTCAAGCAACTCTAGGTTTACTTGATTATCCATACATCATTCTTCAGAAAAATCAAGTATCACATATGATCATCCTTCCCCATTTTGAGAAAGTTTATTTTGTTCATCTCTCAATCATTATTGTATTGCATTGCATTATATGTGTTATCATAAAACCAATCACTTAAATATCATCTTACTGAGATAGTATTTGGAGAAATTGAGTGATGACTGATATTTATATCCATTTATATTTATATGCATATGTAAGTAGTCGGCTATACTGTTATAAATACCTCAATTATTTACATTGCAAGCGATAAGGATTATTTTTGACCCAGAAAATATCAGTATATGCACCAAATTGCTTTGAAAATGGAAATGGAACATCCATCAAATGTCAGGGTAAACTAATTAAAAATGCACTGATCTTATACGCGCTGCGCTGAAGTCTCTCGGCTTGTTGAGGAGAGATCTGACATTATTAAGACGATAGAAATGCACCAACAACCACACAGCAGAAGGAACACAACTACAGTATTCTGCGCTACAATAATACAGACAAATAAAGCAACAAACCCTCAATCTGAGACGTTCTCGCTGCTGTGGCTCATGAGTGAGTTTAATGTTCAGCTTCTGACGCTGCATGGGTAATTAGACACATATAATATTAAAAATAATAAAAACACTGAAACATTATGTGCTGAAGTGTGGTACACTCTGGTTCAAATTATAGTTACATCCCATACTATCATTTGACATTTTAATGTCTAATACAGGGTTTTAGAAATCTTATTAGAGATGTACTGTGGTAATTAGTAGTGATTACCAATTAACGGTCTTGTTTTAGTATTATGTATATGATATTATAGTAATTATTCAAATTTTGAATTAGCTTTTTTTTCATGTTTTCATTTTAAAGGAATAGTTCACCCAAAAAAAATCAATTCTGTCATCATTTACTCACCCTCATGTTGTTCCAAACCTGTATGAGTTACACAGAAGATATTTTAAAGAAAGTTGATGGCAGCCATTGACTTCCATAATACGGTAGTTTTTAATGGCTACCGTCAACTGTGTGTTTACCAGCATTCTTGGTATTCTTGGAGGGTGAAGAAATGATGAACTGGGTGAACTATCCCTTTAAGTTGAGTAAATACTGGAAACTTGCCAACAGTCACAATAATAGGAAACCTATCAGATCAAGTTGGACATTAGTGGTGAGTTTTGCAATCAAACTCTTCAGAAAGTGTAATTATTTTCATGTCTGTAGTCCGATTCCATAGCAAATGTAACATTTATAGGCTTAGTTAAAAATCAAGGCTCCAGGTTTCCCATGTAAGCGCTCCTACACTGCAGTCGTAATGGGCATTTGACAGGGTTTGCCAGAGAGCATCTGTATCTCGCTCGGCTATTTTTTGCCTCTTCCTGTATGTCTCAATCTGTAAATTGATTTCTTTGTAAATCATCTGCTTCAGACACAATATGATCCTAGATTACTTAGAAATGCCCATAATATCTCCTCAGGCCTCAAACGGAAGACGAGAGCTTTCAGTAAAGCATCCGTACATAATTGCATTTCTTACTTTATCTACTGATTTTTAGAGGTTTGGCTTTAGAAAAACCATCACTATTGCTATTACTCATCAGCCTGAGCACATTTACACAATGACAGTTTCTTGTTTTCTGTCATGTTTGCATGAACAAACATAGAATTACACTACATTACATGAAAAAAAAAAAAATCAACCTAGAATCGTGACAGCAACTTTTGCAGAGGCATGAAACCCTCGCAATGTCATCTGGAAATCTAGTGGACTGCTGATGGGAAGGAAGGACACACTTCCGAGGTCTGAGGTGTGTAATGGGAATACAGCGCTCAGGGTGTAAGATGCCCTTTACACTGATCCAAGTCAGGAGACCCGTTTTAGCTTTAGCTTCATCTCTTGGTTCATGTCCTGGTTATGCTTTAGCCGTGTGAAGAGGAACCGTATTTGCTGGAGACAAACACTTGACCGTCTGGGACAGGTCAGATCTACACATCTACTCACACTGGGTTCAAGAGTAGGTCAAGTCTGTCAAAATATGGTCCAAATCATTATCTGAAGATTGTTTTGCACTCACTCTGAAGGGACGGCGTTAGCTTACTTGTTTATTAGTTTTGTCAACAGTTGCCGTAACCATTATATTTCTCAGCGGCAAGGAGAACAAAACCACTGCTAGAATCACGAGGCAAAGCTAAATCTATTCATATTTCCTTGTCTTGTTTCCTGAGCTTGAAATGTAGTTTGAAATGGTCAAAGAGGCAAAATAGTTGCACAACTGACTGTAATGTGATTTGGACATCCCAGAGCAAGAACATCTGCTTGGCGCCTTATATAAATCTGTCCTTTAGGTTGGTTTTGGGTAAGAACTACAAAATAGATTTGACGTGGATTAGTCATATTCAAAAATCCTGAGGGACAAAGCCGGCCGGACGGACGGACGGATGATATAAAATAAAACAATAAAACAATATATATATATATGTTCCTAGATTACTTAGAAATGCCCATAATATCTCCTCAGACCTCAAACGGAAGACGTTTGAGGCCTGAGGCCTATATATATATATATATATATATATATATATATATATAGAAATATAATAAAATAAATTCCTAAAAAAAATCTAAATAACAAAAATGATAAAATACAATAACTTGAATTCCGAAAGCTGCTTTATATTGACTCAATATGAGAGTTTTGAAAATGTGTATTGGGAATAGTTGCGACCCTTGAACACCCACCGGGTTTGACATTTCGCAGAGTTTTAATGCCATTGCAAGTTTCCTCCAAACTTCAGCTGTGCGGAATTAAAAAGTGAGTGATGTTGAAACCTGTACTTTGTGAAAAATTTGCTTTCTCCCTTAAGCTGTCCTGCTGGGAAAAGAGCAGAAGATTTGTCGAGTCTGTGAGGGTGACCAGAATCAAAGAAAGAAGCTTTTCGCTCTGATGTAATCAATCCTTTGTGGCTCCCCCCCAACCCCCAGTAACATCTGTGATTCACTGGCTCTCCCACACTGAGCAAAGTGCCCGCATTTGTCTAATCCTAAAGAGTTACTCATCGAGCTATGCTTAAAAAACGGTCAGGAAGAGGCAAAGTGGAGGCTTGTGGGAGATTGAACCCGACTAATGTATTAAAAGAGGAGTAATGCGGCCTAATGTACGGCCGCTTCAAGAGAGATGAATGTTTCTCATCTGCGTCATCCATGGAAGCCTCCACTCTCTTGACTCTTCTCCCATTGTGGATAGATCTCGGTGCAACGGATCACGGGATTATCTCAACTCGGTTTTAAGCAGCACGACTGTTTTCAACATTGAGAATCATCAGAAATGTTCATTGAGCAACAAATCATCATGATTTCTGAAGGATCATGTGACACTGAAGACTGGAGTAATGATGCTGAAAATTCAGCTTTGATCACAGGAATAAATTACATTTTAACATATATTACAATAGAAAACAGTTATTTTATATTACCGTTTTTACAGTATTTCTATTCAAATAAATGCAGCCTTGGTGAGCAGAAGAGACATTACAAAACAGGTTTTTCCAACCTCAAACTTTTAATGCACATTGTTGTGTATTTGAATGGCGAATCGTTTAGTTACATCCACCACTGTTCAGAAACAGCTACAGCAACAAAGTCATTTCCATTCGTTATTTCGTAAAAGCACCAATGTTACACATAATGTGTTTAAACGACAGATAGAGAAAGAAAAAACCTGGCGTTCCAATTCAGACTTAATCCTGCAGCCTTTCAAAGGCCTTAACAGCATCGGGATTTTTCAATAATGCATCATAAAAACACAAGGCCCCATGGGAAGCCGAGGCGGTAATCAAAAAGTGGGAGTTAAAGAATTTCTAAATAGGGTCCTATAAATAGCAAAGGAATGAAAAAAATGAGGGCATGGAAAATGGATGAAGGATCAAATCCCTAGGAGGAGGCAAGAGCGCTAGAAGATAAAGGATGAGTGTTGCTTCCCAGGCTGGCAGAGTGGGCATCCGTACGGAGAGAAGCCTGCATGCAACCATTCACATTCATCAGCAGATATGACCATAAAAACCATCAAACGCCAACATCAGTGCCATTGGACCAATCTCAAAAGAGATTCATTAAAGCAAAACTGATTCGCCACAATGAATCAGACTTCTCTAGTAACTGATTATATGTAATCTGGATTATGTAATCCGATTCCAAAAAATGAGTGCATACAATTAGATTGTAATTGTGTGCTTTAAAATGCTTATAACCAGATTACAGTTCGTTTTATATAGATTACATGTTATTCACATGATGGCGGCAGTAAACTGCTCATGATTTATTGATTTTCCCTAATTAATCTTTTACATCTTTAGAACGCCTACAGCTTTTATACACTGTAAAACAAGTTATGACAACATATGTTTTTACATTGCTTTAACTCACCAAAGTAAGTTAAACAATTTTCAACACTTTTTTTAAGTCAGTTTAATGGAATTTGAGGTAGCAACTTTTTTTTTTAATGTACGTTCAAGTCTTTTAATTTGGAAAATGTCATTAATTAAGTGATAATTTAACAACATATTTGCATGTTCACAGTTTTATGATGTCAGTTAAAGTTCACAAGTTTGTGTTTCATATATGTGTTAAAACCTTTTATTTAGATCGGTTTTCTTTTCTTTTTTAATTAAAAATGTTTATGATTTAATTACTTATTAGCTATATCAAATGTACGAACCCCCTGCAGTTCCTCCGTAAACCCCAGGTTGGCAAACCTTGGCGTAATGTGATCTTTAATGCCGTTCATGTGTTGATTAAAAAATACATATATATTCATTCTCTTTGTATTTTTTATATCAATATGATACAATATTCTTATTCATATCAATGTGATTAACGAGTTAAGTCAAAAGTAATCTATAAGTAGATTTTACTATAAATTTTACAACTTAATGTATTATTTTATAATCTAAACTAGTCCGATTATACCTGAAATGTGTTTTGATACAGATTGCACATAATAGTAACAGATTTCATTACTAATTACAACTTAGTCATTTTGAAGCGTACTGTAAATAATCCACCCATCACTGCATGCATACGACAGACAAGACATGTAAAAACAGATTACAATCTGCGGTTCACGTCAATTTCAGTGTGCCTGCACTCTTCAGGGAAAGCAGACGGACTTGAGGAACTTCACTTCACAGCCAACAGAGTACAAAAAGAGATCCATTCATCACGCGACGGTTCGACTTTTAGGAAGAGAGATACTGCGGACGGATCGATATTTATCCCGCCGAGCTGAAGGTGTTTCTGGGGATTAGCTGCCAAATCTGCGGTCCCTATCAGAGTGATAAATAAAGCTGTGTGTATATGCGTGTGTTTGTGTGTGTTTAAGTGTGTGGGTCTCTGTCAGATACACCTGCCCTCGGAGATAAAGGCAAGAAGACAAGCAAACCATGAGCTGGAGATGATAGAGCAAGCCTCGCTCTACGACCTGACTTCAGATGAGAAGTGAGCCGTTCAATAATACAGATGTGTGTCTGAACAGCAGGATATTCATCGCACAGATTAAAGCTGACATTCATGTGTTTACTGATTGGATGGATGTCGGTAAAACATTAAACTGTCTCATTTAACTTAAAAATCAATATGATATAAATGCATACACCACGTATTTTGTATTAAGACAATGAAATATAAAAATTAAGGTTTCGATTTTTATTTTACTTTTATTACATTTTTAAACCACATTTTAAATCTAATTCTCATCACTGTAATAAAATCAAATTTTTAAAAAAATGTTTAATAATCATTAGCGTTAAATGATGATGATTCACATAGTTTTATTCTTTAAATATATTTAAAATATTTTTAATGTAGTACATTTTAATGTTTATGTTTAAATCAGCATAAAGGTTGTATAATAAAAACTTGTAAAGATGAAGTTTTTTGCATTATTTTATGAAAATTTTCACCTAAATGTTCTAATTTAACCCAAAAGATTGTATTATCATTTCTGCAAAACAACCAAACTTGTATATATCATTTATTTTTTTTAATAATCATTAGCCTTAATTAATGCACTCAGTTTTTCCATTATATATATATATATTTTTTTATATATATATATATATATATATATATATATATATATATATATATATATATATATATATATATATATATATATATATATATATATATATATATATATATATTTATATATATTAAATAATGAAATACATTTAAATTTTTTTTTGCATTCTTTTATAACCAAATGTTATAATTTATTGTATTAATCATTTGTCTTAAATAACAATTCCCATTTTTCCCCATGATAAAAAATACAATACTTTATTTGATATGATTAAATATTTAATTATTTATCTAAGTCAAATAAAAAATCATTATTGTTTTTGCATTACATTAATGTATATCATAATTTTAGCCTTTTATAAGGGAACAATTAATTCCTCACTAAATTACCTCTTTAAATGGTCTGAGTGCAAAATATAACTTTTTATTTTCCTAATTTTGATGGAGCTAAAATTTAATAACCATAAAACAGTCACTGCACGACACCTTCATCACTGGCCCAAATTATTACATGCTGATATGCAAATTACTAATTAATGCTAATGCAGTTAACTAAGTGTGTAAACATATTATCCATTTAAAAGCAGGACATAATTAATAACGGTACTGTGAATGGGTTTGATTTCGTCTACAAAACCTTTAATGTTTAAATGGCTAAAAAGCCATAATGCCTGTATATTTCATTTATTAATGGCACTGCTTAAGTATTAATGGTTCTGTTCACTATTAATGAAATTCCTTTTGCCCAAAACAGCATCTATAATCAGATCCTATAGCAGCTCGCCGGCGTAATTAACAAACTGTCAGCGGCGTAGGCCAGCTGTGTTCATCACGTCTCAGTGCTAGACCAGGCTCTGCTTCAACACCAGCTCTCTGAGAGGTGGGCAGAGGAACACGTGTGGAGTGGACATGGAGCCGTCAGAGAAGATAATGTAGGCTATCAGCTGGTATAACTCAGCGTGAAGGGTTTGTTATGTCACAGGAGTGCTGTGGGTTGGTTTGCATACAGGTTGGCGTAGAGTCAAGTCACTAGAAACATCCAGCGTGACACGTCGTATCACGGCCTCTGTCTCTCAGGAACATCAGTATGCAAACCAGCGCTTCACATTCTCACGGGAATGAAAGAAAATCAGATCTGAGATCTCCATTGCTTCTCCTAGATAGCAATGAAATTAAATCTACTTTTGTATTTGTTTTGTTTTTTTGTCTGCAGCATTTAAAAAAAAAAAAAAAGAGTTTGAAAAGATCTAAGAATTTCAATATGATCTCCATATGAACTCAAACATTTCTCATCAAATGATCTGAGCTACAATTCACATTCATTGCATGGGTCTGTGCACTCAAAAAAGGCTTACATTTAAGAGTATCTATTTCAATTATGCAATTTCCATCCATTTGGATTACACAGTTTTAACATAAATGAATACCCTTAATGTGATGCATATTTGTCACATAAACGAAACAGTTATGAAACATCTAAGATTTCGGCATAAAAAAAAAAATCATGGTTTTAGATTTTATTTTGTATTATTATTCATATGCATCTAGTTGATTTTGTTTAAATAATATTTTTAAAATGCATTTATTGAAATGGCTTAGAGTCAGCATCAATCTCTTCATTGTGAAAATAATGAAATGTATTCGGTTAAAATATATGACAATGAGAAACGAGCTAACAACGAGCAATATTTACTCTTTATATATATACACACACACATATATATATACATATAGTACATGCAAGCTATATAAAAAGGAAATCCATATGAGCTGGGTCTTCTAAGAACACTGCAAAGTTCATTTAAGTCACACGATATGCTTAACTGCAAACTTTTCGAGAGCGCTAATATTAACCTTCACATAACCTGTGAATATGTACGGCATTTAAAAACTATATAATTAGTCAGAGCTATGGTTTCCAGGCGAATTATAGTGTCGGTTTAGAGGGGGTCTGACCCGCATGATTAAGGCCTGAACCCCTAAAGGAAGTCATAACAAGGTTAAAAAGTAGATTCTAAACAGCTCTAATTTAAAAGATTACACGAATAACATTTCAGTGAAACAAGTCCAGTTCGCCCCAAAGAATAACCGTTTCAACAGAACACAGCTCCAATGCTTTCCTTATCAAAAGACACAAATTAAATTGCCCATAGAAATTACTTTTGAAAAGTTGACCACCGCTGCATACAAACACATCTATAGTTTATTCTGCTTTAAGTAGCTTCGTATATTTCTTTTCATTTTTTACTTTTCCAATTTCGGTGTTCTGAGCTGATTCAAGAGACCAAAAGTTCTGATTCTGACACAATTTCCCAGTAAACAATTGAACTTCAAAGCTTCATAAGCAACTTCAAATCCACCAGACTTTATATTTATTTTCATTTTTGCCTTGACAGTTATAAACTTGAGTTATTCATGCGCAACAAAGTAGACAAAACACAGCAAGCGATGGAAATTCGACTTTTTACAACTATTGTGAATCATTTAGATCCAGCTCAAAAGACCTGACTCAACAGATTTGTTTTTAACTTTTTTTTTTTTTACTTTACTGCACCAACATTCATATGCAAGTTCAGCTTTCTGAACAGTTTTAAAAAATCATTCAAAAGATCTGACTAAGACTGATCCGTTCACAAATTGCCTTCAAAGATTTGTTTCTTTGTCCTCTTTTTCCAAGTTTATCTCAGCCAGGTGTCATTATAGACATCAATTCTATATGGAAGAACAATTGCTTTGCATTGCATCTGTTTATTTACCCAACCAAGAACCAAAAGCCTGGACAACAATGTTGGGATAGAGAGCACAAATCAAACTAAAACAACAAATGTTGCACACTTACCGTCAAACTTTTTATGTCTGGAGGTAAACACTGTCCGTATGGTGTGACTGCTCTCGTCCACTAATTTCTCGAAATCCACCTTGCTCTGCTGGCCGAGTCTGTCCTCCATGTCTGAAGTGCAGCAGGTGTAGCCTTGGGAACAAACCCGCAGATGTTCACCTGTGGGACGGGAGAAGCACATATTTCACACGGCCGCACTGGGAGACACGGAGCTCATCACACCAAATCAAACACGCTTCATTAAGCCGGAGCTGCGGTGTGTGATTTCCCAGAGCGCACAGAAGATGTGAAGGTGCACCAACTGAAATTAATGGTGCATGTCGCCGCTGGATGTGACATCTTTAATTACGTCAAAGCGACAGATGGATGTTTGAGAGCCGTCCTCAAACTTCCGTCACTCGTGTGTTTTGCAGGTGAGCTTTTTAATGACTGCAAACAAGTAGAAAACTTGTCTGACTGTCACAGTGAAAATGTATTTCCCGTCTATTTTTGAAACTTCATGCTTGACTGGCTGTATTACATTACAATATGTTCAATGTGATGTTTTAAAAAGCTTCCCTGTTGAGAAAAAGTCTGAACCAGGTTCAAATAGTCATAAAAATGAAGATGCCTCCATAATGTGAGGCATAAATGTGAAACAAGATTTTTTTCAATAATAAAGTCAAGTCAAATTAAAGCTACAATGAAAAAAAAAAAAAAAAAAAATCCCAAGACATGATTTATACTAAGAGTGTGTATTTATTTAATATCAGTTGTTAATTGCAGCAGTCTATTTAAAATGTTTAATTAATCTGAATGAATTATTTAAAAAATCGGTTTGAATGAATGATTCAATGACTCGCTTATAATATTTCATTTGTTTTATTACCGGATGATTCAGGGTTTTTACACAAATCTATTGAATTAATGAGTCAATGACTCACTCATAGACTTCACTTGTTTCATTACTGGATGATTTAGCGTTTTTGAAAAAATCACTTGAATTAATGATTCAATGACTAACTCAAAGACTTCACTTGTTTCATTACTGGTTGAATCAGCATTTTTTTCAGTTTGAATGAATGATTCAATGACTCATAAATATTCCACTTTCATTACAGCGTTTTTTAACTAATCTATTGAATGAATGAGTAAATGACTCACTCATAAAGACTTCTCTTGTTTTATAACTGGATGATTCAGTGTTTTTCCACGAATCTCTTGAATGAATGATTCAGTGACTCACACGGACTGGTGTAATCGATATAATCGTTATTTTAAGCGTCATGTTACTCTCAAAATGTGATTTGCTCTATTTTGATCGCTATTGTAGACATCAGTGTTTATATCTGAACTACAACTATATATAACTATAACTTCTGTGATAATATGAATATTTGTAACACAGAAATAATGAAACTGCGATTGAAAAGACTGTTTGTGAAGCGGTTTTATACCTATACTGTAGATGAGAACTGCTCTCTCTCGGCAGCGGAAACACAGATCTCAATGTTCCAGTGTGATTTAGTCAAAGGTTTAATAGACACAGGCAAATTGCTGTCATTTAGGAGTCATGTGGGTGTTTGAATCAAGATTGTGAATTCTTAATGAATAATCGTGAGGCAAGCATTATTCTTATCTGAGTTCGTAAGAGCACCGAATTCTTTCTACAACACAACAGCAAACGAATTACACTTTTACAGTATAAATGGCATCCCTCCAGTCAATCTGTCTGCATTTTGCACCTGTCCGTCTGCACCATCTCAGCATTAAAGTGCCTTGCCCATCTAAACTTCCCGAGTGAAACTCTCCCCAACACCTGCTGGAGTGAGCATGCAGCGAGCCAGACCAGCACTGCATCTAAACCACAGCCAAAGCGCTTCTGGCACCAGTGGTCCAGGGACAGCATAATGTATGGAGGAAATGCCAAACTGTGGGCTAATGATACATTTAAAATCACCTCAAATTTTGGCGGGGAATCATAAGTTGCTAGCAGTGAGCAAAAGCGACAAACAAGAGTGTGTTGGTAATGACATGGCAGCCTGGGAGAAAAAAAAAATCTCATTCTCATAACAGAACAGCCAGCTGATTTGAAAAGTAATATCAGACCATTACCGAGCAAGGCAGGTATTGCACTTATTTTCGAGTCTATATATTGACTTCTGCACTGAGAATATTTTGAGGCCTGTGTGATTTAATTTCTGATTGTGTCGTTTTTAAATGTAATGAGCGAGAAGTTGTGCAATTTATGAACAGGGCCGTATCTGAACACGTCTTTAGTATGAATAATAGGAAACAGACATTATAATAAGCCTCAATATTCATTGTTGTGACTTTCTCACATTAAAGTTCAATCCCTTTTAAGTTTCGTCGAACATTAAGCATGCTTTCAATATCTGGAATTGGTCGGTTAAGGGTATTTCAAGACATTGTAAAGATTTTCCCCATTTTAAAGTAAAATTGCAAATGAGATCTCTTTAATACTCAAATGTTTCGCCAAGACAGCAATGACAATGACATTAAATGGAGAAATGCATTAATGCATGTAAATCATTTGGTCCATTTTTGCTTCCCTTGAATGGAGAAACAAGACTAGGTTGATACTTACACTACTGTTCAAAAGTTTGGGGCCAGTAAGAATTTTGTTTTATGTTTTTGAAAAAAGTCTCTTCTGCTCACCAAGACTGCATTTATTTGTGAAATAATATTGCAATTTAAAATGACTGTTACCTATAATTTATTCATCTGATGCCAAGCTGAATGGTCAGCATCATTACTCTGGTATTCAGTGTCACATGATCCTTCAGAAATCATTCTAATATGCTGATTTGCTGCACAAGAAACATTAAAATGCTCATTATTCATTGTATAGCTCCAAAATAATTTTAGGAGAAACATCTGAGACAAAGGTGATATTTAAACAAATAAACATGAATAAGAAGTCCACTAAGGGTTTGGTTAGGGCGGTTCATAGAGCAATCGCACCAGGGTTCGTTTTAATCCAACCAAACTACAAGTGTGAACACACCGCTCCGGAGACCAAATGAACCAAGAGAACCAAACTACAAGTGTGAACACACCGCTCCGGAGACCAAATGAACCAAGAGAACCAAACTACAAGTGTGAACACACCGCTCCGGAGACCAAATGAACCAAGAGAACCAAACTACAAGTGTGAACACACCGCTCCGGAGACCAAATGAACCAAGAGAACCAAACTACAAGTGTGAACACACCGCTCCGGAGACCAAATGAACCAAGAGAACCAAACTACAAGTGTGAACACACCGCTCCGGACCAAATGAACCAAGAGAACCAAACTACAAGTGCGAACACACCGCTCCGGACCAAATGAACCAAGAGAACCAAACTACAAGTGTGAAAACACCGCTCCGAACCAAATGAAACAAGAGAACCAAACTACAAGTGTGAACACACTGCTCCGGACCAAATGAACCAAGAGAACCAAACTACAAGTGTGAACACACCGCTCCGGAGACCAAATGAACCAAGAGAACCAAACTACAAGTGTGAACACACCGCTCCGGACCAAATGAACCAAGAGAACCAAACTACAAGTGCGAACACACCGCTCCGGACCAAATGAACCAAGAGAACCAAACTACAAGTGTGAAAACACCGCTCCGAACCAAATGAAACAAGAGAACCAAACTACAAGTGTGAACACACTGCTCCGGACCAAATGAACCAAGAGAACCAAACTACAAGTGTGAACACACCGCTCCGAACCAAATGAACCAAGAGAACCAAACTACAAGTGTGAACACACCGCTCCGAACCAAATGAAACAAGAGAACCAAACTACAAGTGTGAACACACCGCTCCGAACCAAATGAAACAAGAGAACCAAACTACAAGTGTGAACACACCGCTCCGAACCAAATGAAACAAGAGAACCAAACTAAAAGTGTGAACACACCGCTCCGGACCAAATGAAACAAGAGAACCAAACTACAAGTGTGAACACACCGCTCCGAACCAAATGAAACAAGAGAACCAAACTACAAGTGTGAACACACTGCTCCGGACCAAATGAACCAAGAGAACCAAACTACAAGTGTGAACACACCGCTCCGAACCAAATGAACCAAGAGAACCAAACTACAAGTGTGAACACACCGCTCCGAACCAAATGAAACAAGAGAACCAAACTACAAGTGTGAACACACCGCTCCGAACCAAATGAAACAAGAGAACCAAACTACAAGTGTGAACACACCGCTCCGGACCAAATGAACCAAGAGAACCAAACTACAAGTGCGAACACACCGCTCCGGACCAAATGAAACAAGAGAACCAAACTACAAGTGTGAACACACCGCTCCGAACCAAATGAAACAAGAGAACCAAACTACAAGTGTGAACACACTGCTCCGGACCAAATGAACCAAGAGAACCAAACTACAAGTGTGAACACACCGCTCCGAACCAAATGAACCAAGAGAACCAAACTACAAGTGTGAACACACCGCTCCGAACCAAATGAAACAAGAGAACCAAACTACAAGTGTGAACACACCGCTCCGAACCAAATGAAACAAGAGAACCAAACTACAAGTGTGAACACACCGCTCCGAACCAAATGAAACAAGAGAACCAAACTACAAGTGTGAACACACCGCTCCGGACCAAATGAAACAAGAGAACCAAACTACAAGTGTGAACACACCGCTCCGGACCAAATGAAACAAGAGAACCAAACTACAAGTGTGAACACACCGCTCCGAACCAAATGAAACAAGAGAACCAAACTACAAGTGTGAACACACCGCTCCGAACCAAATGAACCAAGAGAACCAAACTACAAGTGTGAATACCCCACCCTAAGTCAACCTGAGCTTCACGATGAAATTAAATGCACTCAAATCTTTCTGCGGGTCAGCAGAATTCTCCAGCACAATAAACACTTCTCAGCTCATGAGACGCTCTGTTGTGGATTCTGTTGATTGCCCGCCTCACTGTGTGCCAACAGCTGGTTTGTGTCAGATGAGCCCGTCATAGAGAGTGACAGACGCAGCCCCCATATTTCATCTTAAAAAGATGGACGTAATTCATGAGGGCAAAACAACTGAAGAAAAGCCTGTCATTACATTGGCTTCAACCCAAAGTGTGTTCCAGCACGTTGAGGTGAGGTCATAATAAACATGAGGTTTTCACAAACCATTCCAAGACGTTAAGTTATTCATTTTCTTTCTTTTTCCTCAGTCTCTCTGGTCTATCTGGGCACAGATGTGGCGGGTCGTTATGGATGGTTATCTCTGGAACCTGGAGCACGGAGCGGGATTGAAGCGCAGCTTTGTAATTAGCTGGAAGTGCTGACTATGAGAAGCTCCAGCGAGTGCTGCTGCTGCTGCTGTTCAAATGCCAGTGAGAGACAAAGTCCTTTTACCACAGACAAGACCACTCCTGCCAGAAGAGCCCTGTCATTCCCCACGACAAACTATAGCGGAGCCAGAAACTATACTAAGCCATTACTAAGCAAAGTCATATTTACCTGTGAGAAATTGACTGGTAAATATAAAAGGATAAAAAAAATATTTATATTAAAATGTAAACTAAGAAGTTTTTAAATGATTTTGAAACTCTTCTGCTCACCAAGGCTGCTTTTGTTTGATCAGAAATGCAGTAAAAACAGTAATATTGTGAAATATTATTTTAATTTGAAGGAACAGATTTCTATGTGAATAAATTTTAAAATGCAATGTATTCCTGTGATACGAAGCTGAATTTTCAGTTATCCTTCAGAAATCATTCTCAAGAAACATTTCATATTATTATTAATGTTGAAAGAAAAATTGTGCTGCTTCATTTTTGGGGGGAAATTGTGATGCATTTTTTCAGGATTCTTTGATGAATAGAAAGTTTAAAAGAACAGCTTTTATTTGGGAAAAAAATGTGTTTACAATAATTTTTCAAATAAATCAATTTTTTTTTTAATGTTAGTGTACATTTTAAAACTTGCTTGATATCATGTTTTACTTGAAAATAAATTCTATTTTATATTTACATTTATGCATTTGCCAGATGCATTTATCCAAAGCGATTGCATTGCATTCAAGGCACGCATTTCACATTACAGAGATACAATGGGCTGCAAATACAGTATTAACATTTTTAATGTAAACAAATATTAACAAAATGTTATTTATCCATACCATTTAGCTTCACATTGAATGCAATTTTGAATCGCCTCCATTATAGTCTTGAGTTTTATCCGGGAACGAACACGTCACAATATTCCTCATTTAAATAATTCATACGCAGAATGAAGGGGCGTGGCCTGGTTGAGTTAGTTAGTAGTGTGTTAAACTGGTGGTTATGGGAAGGGGCGGGACATTTCTCAAACACACACGAAGAGCTCGACCAATCAAAACACACTGATCCAGTCGACCAATCAGAGCACAGTGTGCTTTTCAGAAGGAGGAGCTTCATAGAGACAGGAAGTAAACCGAGGTGTGTTTACCAAAGCCAACTGGTCACTAGTTCCGTCGTTGCCAACACAATTCCATGGAACTAATCATTGTTGGCTAAACTCTCTCAGGAGCGTTTCTGACAGACTGGAAAGAGAGGAGCTGCAACAATATAAAAAACAAAAATGTTTTTTTGAACATTCAAGCATTAAAACCTATTCTATTAGAGCCCAAAAACAACATCAAGACTTTGTAAAAGACCATAATACGAAGTTCAAGGGAACGAATCATGACCAGAACAACATCGAGAATTTTGGCTTTGATATTTCACCACCCACAACATGCTAAAGTTCATCATGAGAGTTTGCAAACATGAAATCAGATTGTACTACTTTGTTTTACGAATTACATTTTTAAAAGGTGATCAATAATCCAAAACTCATATTAACAGAAACTCTTCACACCCCGAGGATAACTTCAAATGAAAAAAAACAACATGATCATATTCAAACAGCCTGCTTATTTCTTTTCTCATTATTTCTATTCCTCAGGAGTCAGCTGTTTTGATGGTTACTCTCTATTGCATCATTATAGAAATGATAGAGTTAATAGACATTTATACGGCACCACTTGCTTCATAAAACGATTGCAAGCTTCTTCCTCCACGGGGCATCGTTGTGAATTTGCATCTCTTTGATGGACCAATATCTCTCTGGACCAATCATGCTGCTAGTAAATATAACTGAAAGTTTGATTTCATGTTTATAAAAGCATCTCCTTACATACAGAAGAGAAGAGAAGAGAAGAGTGTGAAACTTGTATAAATATTATATAAGTAAATACAGCAACTGAGCAAGTGGTTCCTCAGAGATTGGTACAGAAATTAAAAACTGCTAAAGTTCCCCGTTTTCAGGATTTTTCTGAGACTAGGTTTTAGCAATTTCAATTTCTACTCAGTTTTTATACTGTTTGCTCACCGTGCAAGTTAAGCAAATGTCTGAAGTCATTTAAGGTAACAGCTTTAGCCAAACTTACAGAGCTCAGATAAACCCGCTGTACATCCAATAATTCAATAAAGAATATTAGATTATCCCGAGGAAGTGACTGTGCATGTGCCAAAAAAGTTAGTTTATACAAAATTACTTGAGTATCAAATAATCCTGCTTTCCACAACTTTAGCCTAACTTTACTATCAATCTGCATCAGTAGCAAACACAACTTTTGTCTGTAATATTTAGTCATTCTATAAATGAAAATGTATAACTAACATAACATACGTACATGTATTTCTGATATAAAAATGTTTAGCAAAAAAGATGGTAATAAAAATAAAAATAAAAATATTGTAAATAAAGATGAAATAATATAAATAAAACATTAAAATATTTAATAAACATTAACATAATGATATATTATATACAATTCAAAATAATATGATTTAACATAATATGGCAACCCTTTACAATAAGGTTGCATTTGTTAACATTAGTTAACTATATTAGTTCATATGAACTAACAATAATTTTAAAGCAAGTTTTAAGTTAGTTGATGTTAATTTCAACATTTACTTACATACTATTAAATATCAAAATTTGCTCATGCTAATATTATTTTAATAGATTTGAGCTAACATGAACTAATAATGAACAGTTGTATTTGTATTAACTAATGTTAACAAAGATAAACTTAATACTGTAGCAAATGTATTGTTCGCTGGTAGTTAATATTGTAAAGTGTAATTAATATAATGATAATATCATATAATACTCTCAAATGTCTGTTTATTCTGGGGCTGAAATTATATAAGCTTGATTTTTTGGTAAAGCATTTACTGAGGGATGAGATTTTTTTTCTGTGACAATCAAAATAAAGTCACAAACGCTGATGAAGTGTGTCAGGATATCGTGCAACTATGCTTCTAATGTGTATATGAACACTCCCGCTCTTAGATCTGTTCTTGGGTCGCGACGCGTGCCTGTCATCCGTTAAACGTCAGCTTCTTGCTTCACTTTAACACGCATGCAACTAGTTTCCCTCACACTGCCTAATTTCATAAGCCTGGCAATTCATCAGCGCAGAGGCCTTCAAGTGGAGTCAACCAATCGAATTAGAGATACGGCCGTCACGTTGAAAGTACAGGCATGTGGTGCGAAGTTAAACAAGCTCTGTGAAAACAAAGCCAAACAGAAAGACGTCGCAGGAACAGATAGTGCCTATTGTTTGCTTTGGGAAGGAAGCATCTGTAGTGTATCATTACAACTGAATCTTAACTCAAGCTGGCACTAATTACATTTCACATAATGAGTGTTTGATTGTAGTGTAAGACAAATTAGCTTCCCTTAAAAGTGAGTAAATGGAAGTAATGGATGGTGGGATTATATTGCTGAATAGAAGACAAACTCTTGTAGCTCTCCATCTTCCAGAGCTCCCCGCGGATCCCAACTGAGTCGTTGTGTTTCTGAGGGAACGGCTTCATATCACCTGATGTTTTCTGCTCATATGTGGCTTTTGAATTGGATTTCTCTCTCTGTGAAGTTGATCTGAGCAGACAGGGTTTTCATGTTTCATTACATTATGACCACAGTTGAGTAAAAGCACAACACTTGCACTGCACAACCACGCTAGATAACTGGAGAACAGCTTTCATTTATATAGACAGAGTTGTTATGTAGATTAGATTGATTTTCATAACGTGTTACTGCTTTCTGTCTGTAGTTGTACTGGTGTTTGTTCACACAGTCCCTCTTAAACTGTGTTAGCAAAGCAACACTAATCCAAAATAGTAGATGCTCAAACAAACACATTTCATGTTAGAGGAAAATCAGAATAGCTTGATATTCACTCTTAAGCTGAAAAAAAAAATAAATAAAAAAAATAAATAAAAAAATAAAAAAATAAATATATATATATATATATTGTATATCTTCTTTTTTTAAACTGAAAGAAAAAGAAAAGCCAGAAAAAAATAATCAGATTTATAGTAATCATGGTTAAGTTACCTTGGAAGCAAATAATAAATAAAAAATCAATCATATTTAGACAAAATCAATCATATTTTGCACCATACTGCATCATTTTACAGCAAAAGTGTTTATTTATCTAGGTCACAGATTATGGCTTAATGTATTATACCTAGTTTAAGTCATATTAGAGCGGTGAAATTCCCTGTTAATAATCCAAAACATATGCTAAAACAAAGTTAATGCAAAATGTAATAAAAACATTCAATATAAATATTAAATAAATGATTTATATTATATAAATATGTAATTATGTAGTAAATAGTTATTTAAATACTAAATACTTAAATATTAATATTTAATTATAAATATTAAACAATACAATAATATATTATTCAATGAAAAAAATATCAATTGTTACCAATATTTTTTCAAAAGTGAAAAAAACGTAATACGTAACAAATATAAGTTTCTGAATATTTTCAAAAAAGTTAATAAAAATAAAATAAAGATATTACAAAAAAATATATAAATATTTAATTGTTTAATAAATATTAAACAATATAATAATATATTACAAATAGATATTTTGATTATTTATTTAAACCCTAAACACTGAATTAATGTAAAAGTTCTTTATAAGTCACAAGTAAAAAGTGTTGTGCTGAACTAAAAATCCCTATATAATTTTTAGCCCTGATAGTGATTTATTTGTTCCTGCACAGCTGGGAAATGTCATGGGATTTAGTTGGTCATGACGCATACAAACCCTCTGTGAACAATACGGCAGGTATTTGACACTTTTCTAAAAAAGTATAGGTTAAAAAAAAATAAAAAATACGGGATAGAGATTTCATGCTGCGGCAAAAGCAGCCAAGGGATCTGATTATGCCCAGCGAACAAAGTCATGCCAAAAAAACTTGGAGCAACTCTCCACGGTATTCATTAGTGTACCTGGCCACAGGGATCTCCTGCATATGGCCACTGCCATCTGGTGGGTCCCGGGGCCCGTCGAGAGTCTCTCTGCCAGCCCGTTCACCTCCAGCACCTCCAGCCTAATTTACAGCCGACTGAGATGATGTGACGGCCCACACCGCTCGCAGAACCTGAAGCCAGTCCCGACAAACCACATGTCACTTTGGTTCATTTTGTTTTGTGGCGAGGCACATAGAAAAATCAATGATCATTGTTGTTTATTGCTTGGCTGGTGTGTGGAGACTTTTGTCAGTGGCCACCCAATAAGTCATTTATCATGTAGTGCAGCCCTGGAGAGAATGATGGGATAGCGAAAACGAGAGAGCACTCGGACTCATTTAGGAACCGCAAATCGTGGGCCGAGACGGGGCAACCCGAGCTCTCTGCTAATTCCAGGACTAATCAAGTCCAGGCTTCTTTCTCACGTCACGTTCGATCGCGCCACAGCTTCTGAATGCACATCGATCCGCTATCAGATACACGTGCTCATCAGAAGCAGCTCCACATCAGTGAGTTCAGAAGCAGAGGAGTCGGGACACTTCTGATACTGCTAAAGCAAAGCTCGGGACTCCAGCACGTGTCGGGCTGTTAGGAGAAACACTACGCGATCTTTACAGATATAGACATCTTGCTCAGGCGCTCCATTACTTCATTACTGGGAGAAAAGTAGCGAGCTGGACTCCAGCCGAAGCATTGATCCGGTTCACACAGCTTCTGTCTCGCTCATCAAATCTGTTCCGAGACTGTAGGCCTATTTCACCCGAAAAATAAAAGAAGAAAGAAAAATAACTTACATTCGGCTTATAGTAAATTAAATACTTTTAAAACCATCAAAATAAAGCCCATTTATATAATAATAAAAAGGATCTCATCCAACAAATATTTGAACATGATTTTATGCTCTGCACGCTTTAATATTTGTTTTCTGTGATGTTTTGAATATGATGTGTTGGAATATACCATCATAGTAGTTATCTTGGAAGCAAAATAAAAAATAAATAACCTTGGACAAATCAATTATGTTTAAAATTATTTTTTTTTTTTTTATTAAATAGCACAAAATAAGTCAAGTCAAGTCACCTTTATTTATATAGCGCTTTTTACAATGCAGATTGTATCAAGGCAGCTTCACAGTGATAACATGAAAATAATACAACAAAGTTTGTTTCTAAAAGAAAATTGCGTCAACATCCACCTTAAGTAAGGCAGATCAATAATGTTATTGAATATTGAATGTCCCCAACTAAGCAAGCCAAAAGCCAAGCAACATAAAACAAAACAAAACAAAACAAAATAATAAATAACAAAACAAAACAAAACAAAACAAAACAAAATAAAATAAAATAAAATAAAATAAAATAAAATAAAATAAAATAAAATAAAATAAAATAAAATAAAATAAAATTCAATAAATGTCTATATGAATTACAGACAAAATTTTGAGAACAAAATGTACTTTAATTCTTCGGAATCAATTCAATGCATTTGAACGCAAAACATTTAATGGTCCTAAAACCAACTTGCAATGTGAAAAATCTCTCTCTTTTTATCCATTCTGAATATTACATCAGAGAATATTAGATCAGAGTTTCAGGGTGAATATCATAGGATTCAACGACGCTATTCAAACTCTAACTGCCTTTCATCGTGTTAACCAGCCGCAACACCACATACTTTGAGCATCAAATCATTTATTCAAAGTTAAAAACCACACAAAGCAACAACAGCGCAGCCAATCTAAAAATCGTGTTCCTTAAAACAAAAGTGGGATTTGGAGAAAATTAGATTCTAATGTGAACGGGGCTGATGCAATACAAATAGAAACAAAGCAACCACTAAAACATGCTTATTGCTTTACTGTGCAGAGGACACCATGTTTGTGTCTATCAAAAGAAGAGAAAACACAAACCAGCCTGTATTATTCTCAAAGTTCAGTCTCGATCTCATTCAGTGGTAAATGCACTACAGAGAGCTGGACGATATAGACTGTCCCATTGTTAAAAACACTCCTGGGGTGCGTTTCCCGAAAGCATCGTTAGCCAACTATGGTCGCAAGTTCCGTCGTTACCAATAGAGTTCAATGGAAATTGCGACCATAGTTGGCTAACGATGCTTTCGGGAAACGCACCCCAGAACATTTGATACCTAGAAATTCCCAGAATGCACTGCATAAAGGTTGCGAAGCTCACTGTATTAAAACTCTCAAATTATCATGGAATTCAAGCGTCTTAATATTTACATTTTCCAACGTACAAAATTATCTAACCAAAGACACCCATAAAAACTAACATTTGATAGTTTTATGAAATGTTATTTGAATAAAACAATAACATTCATTTCACTATGAAATTATTTTATTTAATAAAATAATTATTGTATTTGAATATATATTTCATAATGCTATAATCAATGTACTTTTTAGCACCTGCAATGAAGATGCACAATAAATGCACATTTGTGCTCATGATATCCCGATCCACATCAAAGGGAACGAGTGGAACGAGACACAGCCATGATGGTCTACACACACACACACATCTCAACACAAACTCAACCCACAGAGCTGTGATAGCTTGAGTCAGCCTGAAGGAACATGGCCAGTCTTTGTTGTCTTTATCTCCATCTAGTCTGTCATTATCGGCTTTGCCAGACTAATATGGGCGCGTGTCACGCGGACATGACCGACCTCACCATACAAAGGATCCTTCAGAGAAGAGCGTGGTGGGACAGCTGAGCAACGTTCAGCCAAAGCAAACATTAAAGGTCTTGGCGAGAAGGCAGACGGTTTCAACTCGCAACTTCTTTGAGCTCTTGCCAGACCACCTCCAACCAAACCAACAAACATGATTAAAGACCTTCAAGCTGCTTCTGTTGTCATGGCCGGGATACCCTTTAAAATCATAACACAAGTCCATCTAATGAACACATCATCCTCATACTGCATAATGAATGAGTTTTCAGACCAAACGCTGCTTAATTATCCCTTAAAGCCAAGATGGATGCTGAGATCCAACTGGGTCCAGGCCAAGGCAGACTCGGCATGTTCAAGTAATTGATTCAATCTAAATGAATCCAAGATATAATTCAACCCCAAATTAACATTCAGTCATTATTTAACGACTTTCATGACGTCCCAAACTGTATATGCACAAAAGAAGAATTGGTCTGTCAAAAAATACAGTAAAATAAATTAAATTATTACACAACCCTGCATCAATTTGACCGAATGCATATACTGTGTATACATATATATATATATATAATGCAGCTGTAATGCACTTAAACAGTTAAATATCAAAGGTTTCCACATTTTAAAGAAGAAAAGTCTTCAAACTGGCAATCTGCAAATGACTGGAAAAATATGTCCAAATACTTGATTTAAGGGGCTATATGTGAGAATGTTCATGTATTAATTGCTTTTTGTATTGCTAGTGAGTGAACAACATGTAACGAAACTTAAAAACGAGACCTTCCCTGACTTCCTGGGTTGTCTATGAAAGCCTGTAGACTGATTTTGATGTAAAGGACGGGACATTTTGCTGGGAAAATCAACAGGATGTGACATTTACACGCGCCCGAAAGCCTCTCTTCAGTTCAATGACACATGAAACTAATGCTTATACAATATTCAGGATAATGCCGAAAGAGTCCATGTGTCATGCAAAGAAAAAAGATTAATTCAAACTACAGTCTTGCATAGTCAGATTTATATAGTCTATCTATAGACTTTTATAATCAAACTATCATAACAGTGTAATTTTAATGAGCTCATCTGTCGACATGATGCCGGTGAATTGCTGAGCTTTTGCACATATAACCACATCGCTATAATCAGATGCTTTCTGAACTGCTGTTTTCTCACCGCTGTCGTTTTTGTTGTGTTTGTTTTGTTATTGAGAGGAAACAGTGTTGACGGCGTCCGGATGTTCGTGAACAGTACACCGCTACAAAGGTATTTACTACGTATGTTTACTCCTAAGCAAAGAGCGAAAAAGAACTTGTATGTTAGTAAGTCTCTGGTACGATACGTGTGCTTGCGTGCGAGCATGAGAAATATATTTCTGGCTGCAGTTCACTTAACGGCCACTGGTATCGCTAATAACGAGTGTTTCTGAATTCTACATATAACCCCTTTTATTGTCAAAGAACATAAACACAAGTTTATAAATTCGCAATCTTTTTTTCCACAAAATATGTCATTTTCTGTCACTGTTTGGATGTAGAAAACCACTGTGCAAGTTTGCATTTTCTTCTGTCACTGGCCATTATCTAACCTTGAAATCAGGGTTAGGCCAAAAAAAAAATTATGTAATGTAATAAATGTGAAAATGGACTGAGAATTAAACAGATAGTTGAAACCAGGAATCCTGTCCTCGTTGCAGTTTTTCTGGTGATTAAAGGATTAATATAACACTTCTTCACCTCACAAATGTTGTGCTAGAGCAAAATAGACACTAGTTTTGGAATCAGCTCGGCAAATTTAGTAAGAAACAAGTGTTGGATTTGATTCAGCAAATATGATGCTGCCCGGTGTTATTCACTAATTGGATGTTAGCATGTGCATGAGTTTATGGGAAGTGGGAAATAAGCCATAATATGTGATCTTTGCCCATGTGAACTTTTACTCCATATCCCACTTTCCTAAATTCCAGCTGGGACTCGAGACCCAAATTGAAGTTGTCCATACAAAATTGCGAAGAGAATTCCCTAAACTAAATGTCACCATATGCTCTGAGGCTGAAGGCTTGCCGTCAACGTCCAAATCACTTCTAGTTTTGGCAGCCATTACTAATTTGGCCACAGATATCTGGGATTTCCTCGAGTAAAAGAAAGGCAGATTGAAGGAGATGCAGAAAACGTGCCTTTATGTGGTTATTTGAATAACGACATCTTTCAATTATTAGGGTATAATGTAATGGCAAACAATTGTGCCAATCTCATGAAGAAAAGTACATATTTTACCTCACGTTCCATAATTTGCCTCCAAAATGTATTTTGCATTTACAAATCATCAAGAAAATAATGACTATTTAAATGCAGCATCTCTTGACATTTTTTTTGCACCACACAAATATTGATGAAAATTGCATCTGTCATTACAAAATTACAAAAAACTGTCATTTAAAAAAAATATGCTAAACACACACACACACACAGTATATGCCATTAAACACCAATGCCATTATATTTTGATACTTTCTATGTTAGTGTTGCTAAAATGCAGCCACTTTTAAAGAAGAGTGATGTAAACTCCCTAATAACGCTGAGACGTTAAACCTCAAACTCCACGCTATCAGCAGCTTTTACCTTGCACTTTAATGGAAATACGCTCTCAAGCAAACTATTGCATGACCCACTGATCCACAGCTTTTACAAAACGGACAGACGGCAGCAATTCATCCAACATTCCCATCGCCGGCCCCTTATCCACTGAAAGATGGACTCCATACATACAGGAGGCACTCAACCCTGTCGTAATTTAAAGTCCATTTAATGTGCATTAACAGCCGTATGAGCATTTTTCCAGTTCCCCGCTCAAAGCCCCTCCGCACTAATGAGGGGTCACACACACACCGCTCGCAGGTGGAGCTGCTTCTGCTAAATGTCAACGCAGGAATACGCAGTTATCCAGAAACGCAGGTGTCTGGAGTGATACATGCAGGCTATTAAAAGGAGAGGTTTTAAAAACGACTACAGCGTTCATCTACTCGGAAGGGAGCGCAGGCGGAAGTAAAACTTCATTATGCTTATTTTGTGAATGTCAGAGGAGTGATATAATGACACAAATTAATGTACAAGCCTACAGTAGTTCACCGTTTTGTGGCATTCAGAACAGATTTGACAATGTATTAAAATGACAATTAAGTTTCAATGAGGTACAAACAGGATGTAGAATTTTCCATAAAATTAAAAAAAATTATATTATTATATTAACGATAAATTACCCATAAAAGGCTGCTATTAATACACTATATGTATTTAAGACATTAAGACAATAAGATATTTATATATGGTAACACTTTACAATAAGGTGCATTAGTTAACATTAGTTAGCATGAAAAATACTTCTTCAGTATTTAGTAATCTTAGTTAATATTAATTAACAAAAATACTAATACGCTATTAAAATCAAAGGTTGTATTTGTTAACATTAGTTAATGCACTGTGAATTAACATGAACAAACAATGAACAACTGAATGTTAATTAACATAACATTAACAAAGATTAATAACACATGTATTACTCATTGTTAGTTCACATTAACTGAACCTTATTGTAAAGTATTACCATATATATTTTTTTTTTTTTTTTTTTTCTTCAGTTGGTTATCATATCTGGTTTACAGTTAGAAAGCATAAAATTGCAATGCATTCATCCATAATCGGGCACAATCCATTTTTGGGAATTCTGGGAATGGAAGAGCAATGGGAAGGGAGAACGCTGGTCGCGGATGCTAACCGGAGCGTGTCGCAGTATTACAGGTAGCAGCTGCTGCTGGAGTTTGGAGTTTGTCCAGGAACGGCCCGAGGCGTCCGCCGGTCTCCTCCACTCATCTGAATGGACAGACTGATCTGTTCCTCTGCAACAAGCCACCGAGGCTCGGTTGTCATCCGGACGCTACAAGCCTGCAGCGCTGTGCTCTCCGCAACCACGAATAAACCGCCTCGGACTCTGTTTGATAATGCTTCTGTTAATGTAACTTATATGGGTTCATGTCGACTCATCGTCAGACTGACCATGTGACCACTGCCTAAATATTAGCCGATTAGCCTATAATAGCTACTAACAGAAGTTGAACTGAATTGATGCCATTAAATTAATATTCAAATGAGGTATTGTCATAGTGGGTGAAGAGAAGCGCATGACGGAGGAATAGCAACAAAAACAGTCTTTAATATTTAAAAACAGAAAACTCTCACAGAGATCACTGGAGAACTAACAAACACACAAGCATGTATAAGAGACGTTTAGACTGACGAACTAAGGAAAACTCTTTTATACACCGAGAACGTAATCAAAAGAGAATCAGAACAGGTGTGTGGCATTAGGAACTGTGGAAACTAGCTAACAAACAGGGAAACAGAGGGAAAACTAAACTAAAACTAAACTAGATCATGCACGTTACAGGTACAAACAGGATATAGAATTTGAATTCACGGAAACTGAATTAAATTGGTATGAAATTCAAACATAATCATATGAACTCACTTAATTCTTGATCAGTTAACCATAGAATGTGTTGTAGGCCTACTGTATCTCCAGAAATACTAATTAAATAATGTTTTAAATAATGCCTGATTGAAGGGAAACCTGTCTATTTAGCTGAGGGGAAAAAATGTATTGTTCATATCAGGGAATAATTATGCATACTTAGTCAAAATAAGATATTATACCACTTATTTAAAAAATAAAACATTTGATCTAGATGAAAAGCAAGTTTCACTAAACATTCTGGCTAAATCACGGACTGAAACATCAATCAGAAGGATAAATTGGCCTATATAATATTAACAGAAAACAACAGATTATTATTAAATGTTATTTTGTGTGTTCGTGTAAAGTAAATGTTCGTTTAACATCAAGATTGACTATTACTTTCCTGATACATGTTTCCGGTCTCAATGTTGAATGTAATTTTTAAGGAAACAGACATTTGCCTAGATGCACAAAAAGTAACTCCATGCAAACACCTGACATTATATCAGCATAATCAAGATATGCATAGTGATCGGTCAGATATTATCTAGTTGTCACCATTGAAATGCCATTTATTGGTTAACTACTAACTAGTCTTTGATACAAAACCTGACAATTTCAACTGTGCACCTACTGTAAAACTTCATCACCTTTTCTATCAGCGGTAACACACAAACCGCCATACTGTAAATCACAGCCTCGATGCACATCATGACCCCTTTAAACAGCTAAAACAGTCTCTATATGGCTTGCAAAAATCATTCCCATGATCAAATACAAGTGTTATCCAGAATGCAAACTCCAAATCTTATCTTCTCTCACCTATATATGTTTGCCATCTCATAAACGGATTGGTTTCTGTTTGAGCAGGGCTCGTCGGTGGTGCCATTGTTTAAATATTAGTTTAATTCCCTATGCATTACGAGCCGGCATTCCTCTTCCCAGCAGACTTCACAGACGTAATGGTGTGTGACTCCTCCATCTGAGGCGACTGTCTGGTAGATTTTGATTATTTCATGGATTTTCGACTCTAAATATCTTGTAAAAGCACTGCAATTTTGCGAGGGAAGAGAACAACAGTCTTTCCATCAGAAAAAGCGAAAGCAAATGCACTGTGTGAAAAGACTTTGATGGCTGTGACATTTTGTGACAAAAGTGTTTGTGCTGAAATAAAACATACAGAAGGAAACAAACAGAGGAATGGAAAATAAAGAGAAACGTGCGACGTGTTATTTTCGGCCGCTGGTTTGTTTTTGAAGTGCACTGACTATCTCGATACGCTTCGCTGCTGCTTGTTATCCAATTTGTCTTGAGTTCAAGAGGTATTGCGTCTGTCAAAATAAGCTTTTACACCAACGGCCGTTTGAAACAGACCTTGAATTTTTAAGTAAAACACATCCAAAGGACAGGGTGTGAATTCATATTAGGCTGCAAGTTTATGTAATGAACTCCAGTGTCCTACTCAAGAAGAGTGAAAGTTACTAAAGGTTGTTAATCATACAAGAATACGTGAAATCAAAACTGATCCTGTATACCGTCCCAATACACATCATTCAAAGGTTTGGGGTTGGAAAGATTTTCTCATATTTTTGAAAAAGATCTCTTCTGCTCACGAAGCCTGCATTTAAAAACAGTAATATTGTGAAATATTTTTTACAATTTAAAACAACCGTTTTCTATTTGAATATATTTTGAAATGTAATTTATTCCTGTGATCAAAGCTGAATTTTCAGCAGCATTACTCCAGTCTTCAGTGTCACATGATCCTTCAGAAATCACTCTGATTCGGTGCTTTAAGAAACATACTGTATATAAAAGTCCATTCGAATAACAGACTGATCTCTTGAAATGGCGTATGTATGACACGGCAATTCGTATTTCCATTTTTGGCGTGCTATCAACACGCATAATCGCTTTTCAGCGTGTTTATCAACGCCGTTGACTTAACGTTACAGTACTGTATATATAAATACACAAAAAAATATATATATGTTGGCTTTAATTCATTTTATTTTGTCAACAGGTTCCACATAACTGGATTACGTTAAACAAACATAATTTGTTTATGTAACTTCAACATCATAAAATTAAGTAATTTTAACCGACCCAATTTAAGTAGTCTCAACATGAATTTTTAAAGGCTTCCTGACATGATTCAGGTAGTTTTTTATATTCATTAATCCATTAATATTTCATTTATTTTAGTGACACATAATTAAATTGATAGACTATAGCTAGCTATTTGATAGCAGTAGCACATATTAGCATCACAAATGCTAAGTTTTACATGCTCCTTCAACCAAAGCATTAAAATGAATTAAATCAGTCGACAACCAAACAAAATGCTCCACTCTTCTCCACAATGGTAACCCACTGTAATTTAAATGGTTCTAATAATTCCAATGTAATTTTACATTAAACACAATTACACAATATCAAGTCTTCGCCTTTCCTAAATTTCTCAAAAAAAGATAAAATAACACTTAATTTGAACATTTATTCTCTCTTAATTCAACCATATGCAAAGCATGCTGGGAACTAACAAGCACAGCCCAGTGTCAGTTAATGCAACACAAATCAATCATGTAATCCAACACAAGCGGATTAAGTAAACTTAAATTGTACATATATTTAAGCAGATTGAACGCAATGAAATTAAGTTCGGGCAAAATAGCATTCGGCTCGCACTATACTGCCACCCTCTGGATGTAAAAATTTTTTACTTAACATAAATGGTTTGTGTTTAGACAACACGTAAGGATTTTGTACTGTTAAGTTGAGACATAATTACATAGACCTTAATAGAAAAAAACATTTAAAGTCAAAAAACACAATTATTATAAGTAAGCTAAATATAAATATATTATGTAAAGTGCACAACCTTCCTAGTTCACTTTTTTGATGACCTACCCCAACCCCGTCCCTAAACCTACCCGTCACTGGGGTTAATAGCATTTATGAGTCTTCCCCTACCATCCTAGGAAAAAAAATATCGCTCCCCAGATGAAGATCTACATTTTGCTTCGTTTCGCTCGGACATTTAACGGCGTGTACATACACGCGGAATCACTCGGACATTTAACGGTGTAGACATACACGCAAAAGATGACGTGGACATACACGCGGATAGCTCAAAATGCGTATAGATAACACGCCACTTGACTTGAAAGTGGCGTGTATGTTTACGCAAAGTCATGATGTCATGTTACGAATAAACTGTCTGCAATATAATACGAGGATGCATAGTGCTAGAGCCTTTATGTAAACATATTGTGTGCGGCGTTCATCCAATTAAAGACACTGACACAGCAAATATGCAAATAAGGACGTTAACCCCGGGTTTAGAAAAGTACACTATGAAACGTCATCCCTGGGTAAATTATGAGCAATGTCAAACATGAATCAAGATAAGAGAGGATTCTGTTTGGAATCGTTAACTATTTCAAGTGTGAAAAGTGGCTAAATTAAACATTGAAATAATATCTGAAGAAATCCGTCAAATCAAATCAGAGTGGAAAAAGACAAGTCCGATCCTACATGTTTTCCTCAACGGCAGACTCAGAAATGCTTCACATGAAGTGAGATGCTTTACCTGCTGACTTAATGTCTTCTGATCATGAACAAACGGCATCTTTCAGACGTTTGAACTGACCCTTGGGTTTAATTTAGACTCCCGACAAACTCCTGCTTTCTTCAAATCTGCACGGCACCAATAACTTTCGGAAGGCGCTGCGGAACGTGATCTTGTGTGCATGAGCGGCTCTGAATGCGTCACCACAGTAGTTTTAGTCATCTGTTTGTTTTTAAGCAACGGAGATATTTCCTGATGAACTTCCCCTGGGCACGACCGATGCCAAATTTCGTCAAGCGTGTAATGATTTTCTTATGTAAACAACAATAGAGCCGTCCCGGGGGAGCTTTATTTGTGTGGCTGACACCTTGGTGTGTTGTTTGAGAGCTGGAAACTTGCTCTGCCTTCCTTACACATCCTTCAAATCTTCTCCATAGTGTCTTTCCATGGGGGTTTAGATACAGTCAGGCCCCAAAGGACACTACAAAGAGCTCTTGAAGGGGAAAGACGGTACAAATCAAAGGTGCTTCAAAAACTGCGACTTTTCAATCCGGGCTAGAAGAAACTCTTCAGGGTGAAATATTCGTCCTTCCCCTGATGTTTCTTAGGCTCTTGCATCCAGATGTTGCTTGGCCGAAGACACTAATAAAACTCGTTTTTTTACATTTTCTGAAGAATATCGAGTGACGTGAAACATGCTGCCAAAATGCTGGTGAAAAAAAAAGCGAACCCTAAAATGGCGAATAACAACAGTAAACGTCAACGTGTAGCTTCCAACGAATTAGAGGTAAAAGAACGTTTCACAACATCTCATGGCTTACTTTTAGATCTTCTACTTCAGCACAGAAATCTAACAAGATTTACACGGATAAAGGAAGCTTGTGGAACAAGAAAGATCCACATTGTTTCAAGACTTGTGTTTCACTCAATCAGAAAGCTAATTTCCTTTCTAAACCAATGTGTGGTGGATTCTCAGGACATCGTTTTCCTTAACTAGGGATTTTACCAGTACTTTTGGTCCAGGTCCATATAGAACTTGTATATTAATTAAAATGAGACTTTGAGGCATTATATTATTTTTTTTTCCATTACTTCTGCAAGACTTTTGTTAGTTTGTGGACAAATTCTCACTATTAACTAGTCGATTATTAGCTTGCATATCAGTACTTCTAAAGCACATGTTAATGTCTTATTCATGACCATATTCTACATCCCTTAATCCCATCCAATACCTAAACATAACCACTACAACAACTACCGTATTAATAAGCAGTAAATTGAGGGGTTTATTGAGGTGAACGTCATAGTAAATAGTGAATGTTTTTCACAAACTAAAATGTGACCAAAGCTTGTTATGTTGTGTTGAATTTTCAGATGACACTAAATATACACTAAGATTGGGTCTTTCTTTCTTTCTTTATTACCAACCTTAAACTTTTGATTGTAAATTAGGAACCAGGAAAAAATAGAAATTATTCTTCCTTTACCACATGTTGTTTGGTAGCATGTAAAGAATAGTATGGAAAAAAGACATTGCGTTTTTATTTTTACCCTAATGTTATTTAAATTACTTTAAACACCATTACAACAATACTGATCATGACTAGTAAAACGCGACACTAAAACTAGTTTCTAAAACACACTTCAGTGCCTGTAGATGTTGGTCAGTCAATTAAATAAACTGTGTTTGGTTACGGTAAAGCTCTCTGAATAACGGAAGCCATCGCTTTCAGCGTTAATCTCGTCTAATCTCGCAACCCTCTCGACCCGTCTTTGTGTTTTCAGCTTGATCACTATTTGGTGTTGCTCCGTCCCTGAAAACAAATGAGCATCACAGCATTAAAGCTCTCCAGCAGATGAACAGCAGGAGTCATTTTTAAATGAGTATCCTGTGATCCGTCACGGGCTATCCATGACCCGGAAATATCCACAGACGCTTATCAAGGGCTGCGATCCCTTAAAGCGCAGCTCAGATAACCAACACCTCTTATCGTGGAAACAACACTTTCTCTGAGCCCGTGGTTTCGCCTCCTTTCATTCCTCCAGCATGTGTTGTGCGTTTGCTGGTGTCCCGAACAGACTGCCTCTGTCATCATTTACTCAGCCTCATGTTGGTCTAAAACCGTATGTCTTTCTTCGTTGGAAGGCAGATGCAGTAATTGCTAGGACCGTCACACTTCAAAACGGACAAAAACAGTGTCTTACAGTGTCTTCTGAAGTTTGTGTGAGGAACGGACTGAAATTGAAACCGTTATCTCATGCATACTTGTGAATATTCAAGTTATTAAGCATGTTCATAAACTGGTGACATCAAATCTATATTAACTGTATTTGAATGAAAGAGTAACACTGGAATATCAGCAAATAGAAATTTCAATTTCAGGCTGTTCCTCGTAGAAATAGATCGCATGAATTTAGAAGACTTGCAAAATAGCCCACGAGTTAAGATGCTTTTATTTTGTCTTTTTTGTTTAGGCCGACAGCCTCTACAGTGTTGTTATCATGAACTGAAGCTAATAATAAAACTATTAAAAATCATTTGAGGTAAATGAAATAAAGCTGAAATCAAATGAAACAAAAACTGAAACTTAAAAATGAAACTTAGAAATGTTGCCTTGCAGCACTAAAATGACTAAAACTGAAATACAAATAAAGTAAAGCTGAATAAAAATATTAATAAAAACAAAAACTAATACAAATGACAAAAGCACGTAACAAAATTACTAACATTTAAAAATGAAAATATAAAAGCTATACTATTTAAATTATTATAAGTAAATCATCACACCTGTAATGAACATCTCAATATGAGGAACATGAGTTTATCATCTGAAAAAAGAAAATCATACAGATCTGAAACAACATAAGGGGGAATAAATTATAAAATAAAATATTTTCACTTGACTACAGTTTAGATTCTTAAATAATAAAGGTTCTTCGGTGGTTCTTTATACATATTTATGAATTTATGTTTGTTTGGAGATTCAAACCAATTTAAGTGTTTTACTAAATGTCCTTTAGATCAGTGTTGTTGTTTCTCAGATCTTTAAAACACTAGTGAATAGAAGATTTCCTAAAGATCTAAATACATTTTGTTTTTGTTTTTTTGTGGAACCTACAAAGTTTCTCCAATGACATCAGACTGGAAATCTCTATTTGCTCCTATCAGGAAGTTTTACTTTCAAAAGTATGACCATGCAAACCATCAATGGTGAACACAATGTCTACCAACATTGAAATTCATGCTGGTTTAAATAAGCAGTGTTGCACTCATCCTTACTGCAATCTTCTCGTCTGTAAAGTTTATATGTACGGCGTTCGGAAGGAAGCTGTAATCCTCCTCCTATACATTACTGTTATTGGCAGGCAGGTGATTGAACACAGCGATGTCTCGCCGAACTCTTCCTGAGGCTCAAACGCTTTCTCACCACCGTATATGAGAGTTTAAGAGCGGAGCTGAAGGGCTCTCCACTGACTTCATGTATTTCACACATGGATGCTTATAAGCTTACAGAAGTCAAATTCACTGCGGCCACGCTCGAATCCGGCTTTAATCCGTCGCAGAGAAGTGATGGAAAGTTTAAGCCCCTAGAAACTAAAGACGAGCTTCTCTGAACCCTGTTTGAGAGGCTTAAAACAATCCTTTTGTTAGGCTGAATAGATTATATTAATGGTATCTGCACGACGGCTATTTAAGTTTGGTATGACAGCCATTAAAGCAAGAGTACAACACCTTTGTCTATTCTCAATAAACCACACTGCTACACTCTTAAAACTAAAGCTTCCAAGCGGGGTTTTTTATAGCGATCTCATATGAGAACCATTTTTGGTTCCCCAAAGAACCATTCAGTGAACAGTTCTTAAAGCAACCTTTTTTTTTCTTAGTGTGAAGAACATTTAAAAAATCTAAAGAACCTTTTGTGCAATGGAACATTTATATGATTGAGCTTTTATAATTAAGAGTGTTTTATGCTTCAATTGTAATTACTCGTGGGGCATTTTAGCAGAAACATCAAGAGCTACATGTACATCAGGGGCCGTATTCACAAAGAATTTTAAGGCTAAAAGTAGCTCCTAACTGGCGAATTTAGGAGCAACTCCTAAAAATAATGGGCGTGTCACTCCTAACTTTAGGACTCCTAATTTTTTTGACTAAGAGTAATTCACGAAGCATTTTAGCCCTAAAAGTAGCACCTAAGCCCGGGACAGCTTAAAAGAAGTCGAGAGGACTCCTAACTCACTAAGACCTATTCACAAACTGCTTTTTGTGGCATTTCACGTTGCGATGTTTTGAAATGCGTATGCGGCGGCTAGGAGCTTCCAATCGCGAGGGAACAATTTTGCATTGTAGGCATAACTATGCAATAACGCCACCAACAACAACCAAAACTAGGCTACTCACTGCATGTAAACTAATTGTAACGTTTCATTGTGAATCAAATTAAAATGTTCTTCTCTTTGCAAACGTAGGCAGAGGAATATAGTGACAGATTAATTCAATATTGTTGCAAAGATATTGCATCAATCCATATGTTTCGTTAGGCTGCTAGGCTATTTGTTTTTCCTTACTCTTTATTCATTTAGGCTATTTATTCAGTTATTCATCATCGTCCGTCCTTCGCACTTCTTGTGTAGCGCACAAATTCCCAGACCTGCCCCCTGTCACTCATCATCATAGGGGAGGTGTTTGGAATCATTCCTGTGTTACAATCATCAGCCAATCAAGGTGGTCACTTCAGTCAAGCTCGTGCATGAGTAATGACGTCATCCATAGCAACGAAGACTCACTCTTAGTTTAGGAGTTGTCATTTTTCTTTACTAAGAGTAGGTCTGAAAGGCGTTGTGAATAACTTTTAAGAGAAAACTCCTAGCTAAAATCTTTTAGTGCGATTTAGGAGTACTCCTAGTGGTAAGATAAAATGCTTTGTGAATACGGCCCCTGAGCAATAACCTTTCCATAGGCCCACTATATGAGAAGCATATGCACTTCAAATATGACACTGGCAGAGGCAGAGAGTAATGGGCAAGCGTTCCTCGGCGTCTCTCTTGAGGAGAGCTGAATTAAAGCTGCAATATGTTCAAATCACGTCAGATGAAAACAAAGCACTCTCGTTGCAGCAGCGAGATCAAGTAGCAGCATATGCCTTGTAGCCACTCGAGAAATAAAAACAAACAAGACTCCACACGTACAGGAGAGAACACACACACACACACACACATTGATCATGCTTTAGAAATGGTCTTGAGACTCTTCTTCACTCCTCCAGCTACAGTCAGGTGGAGCATGTTGACATATTGCACTGGCAATTTCAACTAAATGTAATAACTTTGCCTCTGAAACATATTTTCTTCTTAATTTTCAATCCTTTGCCTTCAAACATGGCTTATGCAACACCTTTTTACCCTACAACCAACTGCCATACATTTCTTTTTGTTGACTATACCATTTCACCTACAAAAAGGAAACACCATTTCGTGTAGACTCTAAAGCAATCTCTCAGGTTAAACATGGCCTGAGCTCGATGGGAAGCATGTATATATCTAGTTGTTTGTATGTTTTTTGATAACTGTTTACAAGAAAATATTATTACAGTCTTTCTCCTATCTCGTCAAAGTCACGTATTTTCTTTGTGATTGGTAAAACAAATTGTCTCAAAGTAAATCACACCAATTTTTTTCCCAGTATAATCTTAGTCTCACAGCTAAGCCACAAAACTGTAATCTTAAAGTCACCATGAAATCAAAATGGGCAAATCTTGTTTCTTATGGAATATTGCACAATTATAAATGATTTATCTGCGCACATCATTATTGTTATTTTTATTCGTGTGCCTCATAATCTTTAATCAGAATAACTTCCCTCTAATCAGAATAACCTCTCCCTCTTGCAGCATCTCTTCTCTTCTCTGATGACGGGGGCGGAGCAACCTGTCACTCACACGAGATCCACCAATAGCAAACCACAACCATCCAATCAATTCCCCACAGACAAAATCAAGCCCCGCCCACATTTGTTCTTGTTCCAGAAGCCGTTTCACTCAGATATACGTCACAATAGGGAAGAAAAGGCTATCACAACTTCCGTTTCATGCCGGCTTTGACATCTTGTGGTCATGGGAGTTGTGTTTAACTTCAAGTTTGGCCTTCACAGCATGGTTAAATGCAGAGAGCACTTGTTGTGAACAAATCGCCATCGCCAGCGGCACAGGAACGGTGCGGCTCTGAGCTGTTTTAATGAAGTCTCGTGAGCAGCCGTGTCTCAGAGGGAGATCTGGCCCTAAAGCAGTGCCGAGTGGCCCTTCACACCTCTTTATACTCCCTCTCCACCGCCAGGAACACTATACAAAGCCCGTCTGCAATCACTTGAAATCCCCCACTGCCTAATTAGACAGCTCTGCACCTCCAGCACAGCGCCTAAAATGGACTTTCGAGTAGGTCTACTGCTTGTTTTTATTGCACTAATACCTTTGGTACAAGTCGTGAATCTATATATACACGGAGTACACAACTACATCATAGAGTACGGCAAATAAAATAATCCTCACTGGGACACGTGCATCTTGACCCAGTATACTCAGGTGGCTCCATAGTGGCCCATATGCATATAGTTATCAATGCATAGTTGTTCTAATTCGCCACAAAAAGTTAAATTTTGCATTCAATCAAACTCTTTACACAAAGGCAAAATGCAATATAATATTCATATAGTATCTTGACAACTAAAAAAAAAAAAGCAGAGGCAAAGGTCAAATCAAATGTCTTCGGCAGCACACAATGTGCAGGTACATACAGCATTAATCAGGCCTCAACCAGTTTGGGAATCACATATTTCCCAACATAATTTACTGGCATCCATTAAAGAGAACACATTTATGCACAACTCGGCTTCTCACATCGATTGAATTCAATGAAAATGAAATGAAAAGGTAAATAAACCATGATTGCAATGATACTGAATCATATGGCAGCATTGGAAATTAAAAAGTCATGAAAAAAGAGTAACAATTTTGCAAAATTTTTCTGGCTTCACAATTCCATTGAAATGTTCCTGCAGTGTGACACTGCATATTTTAAAGTACAAACATTCCATGTAGATTCAATTAATATGTGGTCATGAAATCTGCATGTGCAATAAATAAAGTGTAAAAATGTTTAGAGCAGAATGTTTTAGCATTAAAGCCTTCAACATTTCAACATCAATTAGCAGTATTGAGATTAAACCTTTTTTAGCTTACCAGCTCAAAAATGCTTTTACTTCCTGTTGGGGTCCTGAGTAGTTTTTTCTCTTTTTAGAATAACATGTAAATTCATCATCTGGCTCATATATATATATATATATACTCAAAAAAAATTTAATCATTGTTGATTTAAAAATGTTTCTATAATAATGTCATTAGCTGCTTAAAACTGTTATTTCTACAATTGTTCTGTGTGAATATGCTGTGCATTGTATTATTTCAAATGATTCATCCAACATTGATTTGAAATTATAAAAAAAAAAAGTTATTTGCAGTCGAATAGTGAAAATATAAGATATTTATTTGTTGGCCCTTTTCTCTGAGGACAATAAAACGATGTGCATGTCAGCTTATACACAGTGTCTTCAATAAGTATAATCTCAAAAGGTTGTTAGATATTATTACTATTTTAAATAACTGTTTTCTATTTGAATATATTTTCAAATGTAATTTATTCCTTGAATTTTCAGCATCATAACTCCAGTCTTCAGTGTCACATGTGATATGTTGATTTAAAGACCAAGAAACATTTATGATTATTATCAGTGTTTAAAGGGATAGTTCGGCCAAAAATGATATTTAACCCATGCATTACTCACCCTCAAGCCGTTCGAGATGCATCTGTCAATCTTGCTTCAGACGAACACATTTTCAGTTATTTTAGAAAATGTCTTAGACCCTTCAGTGGATATAATGTGAAGCAATGGGGTCCACCTCCTTCAAGTCCCAAAATGTGAATACATCCTTCACAAAAGTAATCCATCCGGCTCCAGGGGGATAAACGAAGGCCTTCTGGGGGTAATCCGTGCGGTTTTGTCCTAAAAATATACATATTTAAAACTTTATAAATGAAAATATCTGACTTTATAAATGAAAATATCTGAAAACAAAACACGAAAGCGCGTGAACACACGCGCGTCGATCGTTGCCTGAAGTCAGATATAGTAATTTATAAAGGTTTAAATATGTATATTTTTAGGACAAAACCGCACGGATTACCCTCAGAAGGCCTTCGTTTATCCCCCTGGAGCCGGATGGATTACTTTTGTGAAGGATGTATTCACATTTTGGGACTTGAAGGAGGTGGACCCCATTGCTTCACATTATATCCACTGAAGGGTCTAAGACATTTTCTAAAATAACTGAAAATGTGTTCGTCTGAAACAAGATTGACATATGCATCTCAAACGGCTTGAGGGTGAGTAATGCATGGTTTAAATATCATTTTTGGCCGAACTATCCCTTTAAAACAGTTGTGCTGATTCATATTTTCAGAATATTTGAAATATAAATCTTTTTACATTATAAATGTCTGTAATGTCAATATCAATTTAATATCCATATCAATTTAATGATTCCACGCTAAATAAAGTTTATTTAAACAATATATATATATATATATATATATATATATATATATATATATATATATATATATATATATATATATATATATATATATATATAGGCCTATATATATTGAACAGTAATGTAAGTGACACTTAAAAATGTTTGAATATCAAGTTCAGTTTTCTTCTTCTTCATGGCTTTAAATCAACTGGTGAGTTTTGGTGCTTGGAAAGAAGGCCAGTGCTCTTTCTTTACGATAAACTTACAATAAGATTTTAGTTTGGAAGCCGCTTCAAGTGCAGACCGGTGCTGGGAACGATGGCCACTACAGCATCATCAATGCAGAACGTCTCTCAGTATCTCACACACAGGTGTGTTTTGAGGTGCTTGCTAAAGGCCAAGGCTTGCTGAGAGACTGACTGGTGTGTAATGAAGTGCCCGTGGAGGAGAACCAGCGCACCACTGTCTGTCAGGTCCACACGCTCCAGATGGAGTCCGTCTCGGCTCTGTCTCCACCGCATCTCTCCATCGCTTTCCTGACCCAGCGCTGTCAGACTTGAAAACGCTCACAGGTCTCTCTCTTCAGCTGAGAATGGATTTCTTCACAGACGTGCTACACTGTCAGCTGCGGTCTTTAAGAGACAGTCTTATTTTTAACAGCAGTGTTGCTTCTGATGAAGCAGACGGGAATATAAAATAGATCGGGGAGACTGAGGTACTTTCTACATCACTTGTCTAGGCATGGAGAAATGAGATGTAAATCTAATAGCCCTAATTATCGCAGGATGAACAGAAATGAGAAGCAATTAATATATTAGAGATGCACCGATACTAAATTACCGACACCAACAGTTTGATTTTCTTACGGGTGATTTCATGATTCAATGATCACTTTTTAACTGTTACTGCGTTATTGTCGCGTTAACTTGCCCTAAATTCAAAGACGTTTCCTACACACATAGTATGAGTTGTTTTGCTCCCTTTTGATTGACAGGATATAATCTGCCCTGATCATCACCTATTTTTAAACAATCAGCCAATGGCCAATAGTGAAAATAACTGCTTTATCGGACGATGCTGATTATTGGCCGATACATCGGTGAATCAATACAACATAATTGAGACAAAAACAATATACTTATGCACAATACCATTCCAACTATTATTTTGCAGCACATTGATAACATTTTCATAATAAATAAATGAACAGGACAATGTAAATGTTAGATCATTTTAAAAAGGTTAATTCATTAACCAAATAACTTAAGTCAAACAACTGTTGATCACCATTTAGATATGCTAAATTTAAAAATAGTATGCCAGATAAATATTACAAAATATCACAAACAATACATTATATTGTTTAAAACATCTGTCTTAAATATAGTAACATGCAGCTTTGCAAACTACAGATTGCAAAAGTGTCAAAGTTCAACACTGCAGACGAAGAATGCCGCATAAAAATTAAACAATAAGTGATTCACTCCAGGCCAATGTTAATAAAGAAGGCGCACAGTTCAGCCAAGGTGATACTTCCATAAATTCCCCATAAATGCGAGTTGGCAAGATATTGCAGATGGTCGGCTATAAAGTGTAGCTTGAACAAA